>ML106509.1:84006-122926 GCA_003697995.1 Taxidea taxus jeffersonii
GGTTTATCCAAATCCAGGATATCCACAGACACTTAGACTGGAAATGTAGCAAACTCATCAGATCATCGGTGTTTCCAGCTCTAGCCGCAGTTGCCCAAGTCCTTGGCCTTGCAGGAAACCATAAATGAGAGAAAAACACCCAGTATTAACTTTTCCGGAACTTCACACTATGGTTGCCTGCTTGGTTTCACTAGAATAAAAACATGAAAATGTTCTTGGTTAGGGGACAAAGAGTTTATTTTTCCCCTTCACCAGTCCTAATTGCCCTGCTACCAATCCGAAAATAATTAAAGTGTTTAAAAGTATTCAACAAGCAAACAATATCCTTGACTAACTTTAAAGCTGGATGCTAATTTTAAAGTAGCATTGGATGCAATTTTATCTTAAATGGCATCTTCTGGGCTACAATTCCCATCATGTGAAATAAACAACAAGTTATAAAACTGTCCTAAATCTTCTCAAAGATAGTCATCTGCCAGTAAAACAAATGAAAAAGGTTCATTCTCATACAAGAATCAAGAGAAAATGTTGGGGGTAGGGGAGGATAAGGGATGGAATAAAAAGTGTCTTCCAAAAGCATGGGCAAACTAGCCTCAAGTCAGAGACAGAAGCATGGTTTTGAGTTCTACCCCCACCTTGAACTAGCCACAGGACCCTAAGGTACAGATACATCATCCATAAAAGGGAGGTAATAATAGTCCTCCTCAGAGTATAGTACAGAAAACAGTTCACACAGTGGCTGGTGCATAATATTCTTAATAAGTATTATCTACGGACGTTATTCTTATCATGGGTTAGCTAGCAAAGAGAAAGGTCTTAAGAAAATAGAAGACAAAAAGATACCCAAATGAGCCAGATGGAAAAAGAAGTATGAGAATAAAGGCCAAAGGAGAAAGAAGGGAGAAGTTTTGAGAACATCACAGTTGAGCTATGATTTAATGAATGCGGTAGGTGATGGCCTGATAATGTCAGTGGTGATGTGTATGTAGCTTTAGAAACAGGTTACATAAAATTCTCGCATTTGGCCTGATGGACATGAACATATAAATTCATGTTCTACTTCCAGCATTCAGGGCATTAGGAAGAATGTTAAACCTCGTCCCCACCTCTAAAATGCAATTTTACCCAAGGGAAACACAAGTGAGCTACAATCAATAGTGGAGAACCCTGTATGCATCCAGGGAAGCCACAGTTACTGTGTCTCCCATGGAATCTACTCATGAAAAATGCACAATAAGAATAGGCTATTACATGCTTAACTTATAAACAGGAATAGGATGGCTCCCAGACACAATTCATGAAGATATTCCATTATATGAACAATCAATTAAATCACTGGCAATCACAGAGAAATGGCTTACTTGAGGAGATACTATATTACATATAAATTAGCAATTTGAAAGAAAAAAAGAGAGAGGAAGAAAGGGAGGGAGGGAGGAAGGAAGGGAGGAAGGAAGAAGAGAAACTATCAAACACACTTAACACCACAAGACAACAAATATGTTGATTGTAATTTAATCATCCCTTGATCATTCAAACAGAAATGTAGGAATTTACAAGCATCTACATCATTATTATTTTCTCTGTCTTAAAGATGTAGAAACTGGGGCACCTGGGTGGCTCAGTGGGTTAAGCCTCTGCCTTGGGCTCAGATCATGATCTCAGGGTCCTGGGATGGAGCCCCACATTGGGCTCTCCGCTCAGCAGGGAGCCTGTTTCCTCCTCTCTGCCTGCCTCTATGCCTACTTGTGCTATCTCTCTGTCAAATAAATAAATAAAATCTTTTTTAAAAAATTTGAAGATGTAGAAGCCTTCCGACTAAAAGTCAATTATAATTAACACAATGCCATTTGAAAGCTTATTTTATAGTTATACAATATTCGGCACAATACTTCTTGATTTACAATTAAATGAAATAAAAGTTGAGATATAACATAAACTCACAGCAAATTAGGATTGCCAACCAAGGGATTAAAAAACAAGCAAAGATAGCAGAGAAAGTAAAGAATTATTGAACTGTAGTTTTGGGGTTAAAAAAAGAGCATTTAAATACATAACAGAAAGGCAGGATGGTAGGCATAATTTCTACAAATAATTCACTGGCACACATATCCCTAAAATGTACTAAGCGGCACATAGATGTCCAAAAACAAGAAATAGCAGTTACCCAGAGGCCATGATAACTTTCTCCCCCCAAGAGGAACCAGGTCTGCTTTAAAAGAATTTGGAAGTTAGGAGGCTCAGACCTACTCCAGGAAACTCCGCCGGTGTTTCCATCATAAACCACATTTCAGGAGTTTACAAGTTGAATGTTTTTAAAACATATTGGGTTCATAATGAGCTCACACATTCTTAAAATGTTCTTTTTGCTCTCCTTTAAAAAGTATGGCCACTTTTGTGAACAAATCATAAACAAAATTTCAGGTGATTATTTTTGGCTGAGTTCCAAGACACAATGGCTAAATATTTAAACAGGGTAAAAGGACTAATTATTTTCTTCATTTGGAAAGTAGAGCAGAAAGGCCAGCCTGAGAAACGGTCCATAGAACTTCCGTTTCAGAGTGTTCTTTTGCAATATTTTCATTCAGTGGTTCAGGCTCCCAGGACTGTAGAGTGGAATATGCAATCGGACTTCAAAAACACTGTTTCTCCATCTGGAGATTTATGCAATAATCGCTCCAGTATTAGACTTTTCTAAAGTTGTTAGTGGTCAAAATTACATGTACCATGAAAGCCAGGAAGACTCTCAGAATGGAGCTAAAAGCCAGGTGGCAGGACACCTACACTTAGGTGCCGCCACAAACCCCAAATTCAAACCAACCTTGGAGTTTTACAAGCCCTTTCCCTACGCCAGCCCCCAGCTTAAAATAGTCCAGGGCAAAGCTCTGCAGGGAACTGAGTTGATGAGTAGGTTAGGGCTTCAAACCATTTCTTTCAAACTGAACCTTCCCCCTGCAAAATCTGGTATCTCTGCCAAATATAAAACTACTCTCCACAGCAGTCCCTAACACCTTTAGGGTTTATAAAAAGGGAAGGCAGCAGCAGAGAGAGACGCCAAAGCCGGGGATGCGTCATTCCCACAAGGAATGCGTTGTTGGGCGCAATTCACCACGCGTCACACATGGCAGTTTTGGACGGTGCAGCACTGTTGAGTCCCAGAGCCGTGGACCTGCACCAGCCCAGGAAAGACACTTGATACGAAGCAGGTCTGCCACGAAACTCTTTCACGACACCTTCCCCCGGGTGCCAAGCCCCTAACAGAAGAGTGTTCTCCATGAGCCTGTGAACTGACTTAACTTCCCCATTCCCAGAACAGCTCTTCATCTGCAGGCACCTGTCCTGACCAGGGGATTTGAATAGGAAGTCTATCCCAAAAGGAAGAGCCAGCCCCACTCACATGTTTGGCCACATAAAGGGTCCAATTTGCAAATATGCAAAAGACACAAATAATACTGATTAAAACCATACAAATTCCAACATCTAATTGATAATATTCCTTGTGTAGGTTAAAGGTCAAAAATGCCCTACAACACCGTTGTATTTTCTGACAGGGGCAAACTTTTCCATCTGTTTCTGATCTTACCCATGATTGGTCACTGGCCTCAAAAGAAAAATCCACCGCTAATAATAAATGAAATGAAATTCACACTTTTCTGTAAATACAATCCCAAGTTGGTACAATTGCCTTTTTTCTCCAGGCAAATTTCATTGAGAGAACAGAGAACACTATGGAGGAGACAGGCTGAAAAGAGAAAGGTGTTAATGAGGACTTGCGTCTCAAGTATGAGAAAGATTTCCCTGCAACACAGCTTAAGTTAACCAAGCTTCGAGTGGCTTAAATATATGGGGAATAAGGAAAAATGCCTCTCTCTCTCTGTCTCTCTCTCTCTCTCTCACACACACACACACACACACACACACACACACTCCAGCTCCCTTGAGGATCTGCTGATGAGCAGTTTGAAAACCACCAATTTAGTTCATGCTTCTCATTTCACAGATGAAAAACTTGAAGTGGAGAGAGGTTAAGTGACTGGCCCAAGGTCATACCTTGTTAATGATGGGCTGGAAGAACAACTCTGGCTAGGACTGCTTCGCGTGTGGGCCCCTTGAGCCCTGTGGGGGCAGCCAGGCAGAAAACTGGGCTGGAGGCCTGGCCTTCCACAAGGGAAAGTAATGAGGTGGTAGGAACATACAACTAGAGGCACAGGGAGCCAAGGAGATGTCAGGCTCCTGGGCTGGCCCCTCCAAACCCTGGGAGGGAGCCATGGGGTAGCCTGAGCTGAGTGGGAGTTGTTTCCCCCATGTCAGCAGAAGCAAGCTCCTTAATGGAACAAGGTTCCATGAAGGGCCCTACTTTTTTTTTTTTTTTTTAGATTTTATTTATTTATTTGTCAGAGAGAGAGCGAGCACAGGCAGACAGAGTGGCAGGCAGAGGCAGAGGGAGAAGCAGACTCCCTGCCAAGCAAGGAGCCCGATGTGGGACTCGATCCCAGGATGCTGGGATCATGACCTGAGCCGAAGGCAGCTGACTAACCAACTGAGCCACCCAGGCATCCCCAGGGCCCTTCATTTTAAGAGACACGGGAGCAACTTGCAGAGGACCCTTTTGTGAGCTGCCCTCTAGAGGAAGTTGAATTGATAACAGAGAACCCAAGCAGCCCCTAAAAATGGGCACATGAGGATAGACAATGAAGCTACAGGACACTGAGGATACACACACAGTACTCTTTGTGGGATCTCCCTTTCCCCTGGTCCCCACACATCCTTACACCCATCCCAACATGAGTCATCGCTAAGGTAGAACAAAGTCAGCATCTCCTTCTGCTTGATGTTATTTGAAGGGCAATAGTAGAGATGCTGGTCTTTAATTAGAGATATCATTGAGAAGCATATGTAAATTCCCAGAGGCAACATGACAGGGACGGAAGGTCAGAAATTCCAAGTGGAGCTTCAGCCAGTTGCGAAACTGCCTAAAGGATAACCTGGCCCTGCAATTCCCAGGCACGGAAGTACCATTAAAGCAGAAAAGATGACAAATATTGCCTCCCACGGAGCTTCTCATCATACCCTCGAGCACTGGACAGAATGAGTTTAGTCCCACCTCTAAAAAACAAAGCCTGTCAGCTACTCTACGGCAGCTATCCTGTCCCTTAAGCTTTCTTTGAACTAAAAGGAAATCACACAAATGGAGAAAAGGCAGAGTTATATATCTTCTAACTTGGAATGTGCTACCTTTTATTCTTTTCTTCTGTGGGCCCAAAGTAATAGACATCAACTCTAGAGGAAGAGGGCAGAAGTAGCAAAAGTTTCTCTGTAGCACAGCGATGTCACAGCAACCTTGTTAGCCCTGGGTGCTACAGTTAAAACCACACAAGGCTGAAGGCTTCCAGTTTTTGCCAGACCATAAGAATGAACAAGATGGGGGAGAAAAAAAGGAATGAGCAAGACAGGTCTCCACAGAATATAGGTGTGGGGGGGGTGATAAGGAAGAAGAAGAGGAAGAGAGTGGAAAGAATGTTGTGCATTCAGGTGAGGGCAGAGTACCAGTACGAACGGATTGGTAACCCTGAGATGCCAGTGGTTGCTGAATCATCAGTGTACTGCTTGTTGTTCTGGAACTCCATGCCTCTTTTTCCTGAAAATTATCACTCACCCTCAAGTTTGCCCAATTTTTTAAAGCAGAAGCACGCAGGTTGTATGATAAGTAACCATGGTGAATTAGGCTTCATAAGTGGCATAGTGCACTTGATACTGCAAGGAAAAAGTCAAGTTCATTTATTCCTCCAAATCTTGAGGAAAGTATCACAGAATGAGAGAGATGATTCTGTAAAGGAACCAGAGTAACCTGAAAAGGTGGACATTTTCCAAACAGGTGACAGTTGACTGGTAGGACCAGTTTAGAGGGGACAGAAAGAATGATTAACCCAGTCACTAAGCAGATGCTTTCTGGTTAATATTTGATGTATTACATGTAGTATCCACTAACTTGATTAGAAATGAAACCATATATATTGTTTTAAGCAATAAACATGGTGAAGTGTTAACTATGTTAATGTTTGGTGCTTTTCATTATTAGGTGTATTAGTTAGGATGTAGGCTAAGCTGCTACAACAAAGGGAACTCAGTAGCAGTACTCAGAGAAGTATGTTTCTTTCTCATGTAACAGTCCAAAGAGAGGCGGGCAATCCCAGGCAGGTAAGCTGCTCTGATCTGCAAGGTCACCTAGGGTTCCAGGTTCCTACTACCTTATTACTCTGCCATTTCTCAACAATGTTCAGAGCTGACCCACTACCGTTGCTCTACCTTCCCATTCATAGGAAGGGGGAAAAGAGGAAAAGGTGAGCACGTAGTTTCTTTTTCTAAATTGAAGATAATTTAAACATAGTTCTGCTCATATTCCATGGGACAGAACCCTAATGGCATGGCCATCTCTAACTCCATGGGGAGAGTGGAAATGTAACTGATACCCAGATGGCCATATTTGTAGCCAAAGTTCAAGTGGTTGTGTTATTGAAAAGAGGCCAGAGAAGAATAGATATAGGGAGGCAGTTGGCAATCTCTGTCATTTTAACCTCATTTAGCCCTTTCAACAATTAATACTTTTTTTAATGAACAATGTATCTGAGGCTGTTGATAATTTGCCTAAGCACCACAACGGGAAGTTGCAGAAAGGGAATTCAAACTCAAGTCCATCTGCCTCCAAACTCATCTTCATTCTACAACACCATGTGCCACACACCCAATTAATCTCACTCCAGCTGACAAGGCCCACAGTAAGGAATAAAGCTCAAGCCATGTGGCCTTTTTCTTATAGCCAATGTCTTTTAAGAAAATAACAATACCACCAAGAAGGTTTTTATAAGGAAAAGAATGTCAGAAACCCCTTTTTAGAAAATAAAAAGTTGAGGGGAGAGGAAAATTGCATGGAATGTTTTAAAATACCACTATAAAAGACACTTGAAAGAATGGATTTTTTTCTTACCACTATAAGGCAATCTATTTTGGTGGTGTCGACCGTGGATTGCATTGATAAGAATAAAAGAGCTCATATGGAATGACTTTCTTATTATTGAATATCCACAGTAAGCTGCTGCAGGACCATCTAAACCAGCAATGGTCTGGTTTGGTAGAGTGGGTGTGAGACACACATGCACGCACATGCACACACACACACACACACACACACACACATATATCTTTATAAAATAGCATCACGGCATCCTACTGACCTCAAATGCCTAAACACCTGAATGGATCTATGTTGTGAGATAAATGCTCGTAGAATAAGAATTTACAGTCCTGCCCCTTCATTCCATGTGCATAAGCACTTCCAAGAAAGGGAGGCTCTGTTGGGGTGGGTTTGTCTTCCCCCCTTCCGTTCCCTCAAATCGAGAGATATGTTTTATAATCTACATCGAGCTCACTGGCAAATCTCCATTCTTTCCACCCTGACAGACTGTTTGTCAGTTAAACTCCCCTTGTCGTGTATCCCTCCCACTGCCAACTCATGCACGGAGACCTTCACTTTTACTGCTACCACTTGTACCCTCTGCAACCTTTGTCATTGATCACTGATCCAATCCAGTGCCCACATGTTCTTCAAGTGCCTACACAAGTAATGAGGTACTTGTGGTGTAAAATTAAACTGTCAACTGTCAGCGATTGATAACCACAGTGAGAGCTGACCTAGAACACCTGCACCAGTGGCCAAGACAGGTGTGACATGTTTGATCGCTGAGGCCTGCTAGTCAGGCTGACCTGGCGCTGTCCCTCCATGGACTTCCCTTTACATTTCAGCCTTGCGGCTTTCCCGCGGGCCCCCGGGAGCACCCCCAGGTTGCCGAGAATGCTCTCGCAGTCAATTTGGGCAGCTGGGCAGAGTGGCCAGGAGAGCAGATACTGTGTCAGAGGGTTGGTTAGAAAGCCACGGGGCCTTGAGATTTGCAAAGGTGGCAGCTGGAGTCCGCCTGGTGTTTTCTCTCCCACGCGCCCCCAGATTTCCTCTGAAAGGTGGTCTTGGTGGCAAACTTCACACATACCACCCTTCCTCAAATGGAGTGTCCAGAACTGTGCCAGCGCCTGGCAGAAGGGCCTTCCCTTCAAGGCAGGCACATGGCAGTCATTAAGAGTCTGGTGGAAGAATGAAACGGTCCTAATGGAACCGCCTTATGGCTCTGAGCACTTGCTTGAAGCATTGAAGTTGAACTGGCTCACATTCTGTTAAAGCACCATAAATGCAAGCTTTTCCTACGTGTGAGTAATTGAATCACCAGCACAAAGGAAAAAACATGTCCTGCGCCCACCATAATTGTTTTTAGTCAAAGCTGTTGAACAGCATTTAAGCAAAGTTTTTATGTAAAAGTTTTATTCTTTAAATGTGAAAGGTAGGGTTTGTTTTCTTTTGTTTTGTTTTGTTTTTAACTTACCCCAAAATGCACTTAAATACCTAAAACACCCTCTGTGACAATCTGAGAAGTGTGCCGGGATTCCCATCCCATTCCCCCATCCCGCCCCCACCCAACAGTTGCACTATATTAAGTTCATGTGATGAGAAGATAAAAATCTATTAACTTTCTGCTGACCTTATCGACACGGGAATCTCTGCAGACATTACAAAAGCCATATCTCTTCTGACTTTTACATCCAGAACCTCATGCTCCGAAGTCCCAAACCAAATGTAAAATCTTCACGAGGAGTGAAACCCTGACACCAATTCAGATTCCGGGCTCACTGGCTTGCCGTCCATGGAGGCTCCTTTGGGGCATGAAGGCTGGCCTTTGCTTTGCATTTGACTTGAGAGGCTTTTTTTTTTTTTTTTTTTTTTTTTTTTGCCATATGCTACTGGGGATTCTGAATCAAAACTATTTCATGAGGACCATATGTTACGAGAAATGCATGATGGAAAGTGAATGGCAAGAAGTTGCCCCATATCACTGGGTGATGTATTACAAACATAATTAAATCTGAGTAATGTGCAGTGTTATTTCAGTTAATCATTGCTTTTTTCAATTTAAGCAGAGAAAACAGAGCCCAATTTCCAAATGACATACCAAAGTCTAGATAAGCTAAAAAGCGAATTGGTGGGAAAGGAGTAAAACAGGAGCTGTACAGCATTATTTAAGCTTCTGTAAAAGGTCTTGGTGTGTTTGAGATATGTCCATAGGAAGGTGACACATGACAGTCCCATGTAAATAAGGGATTTAAAGCCCCACTCATTTTCCTTTCAAATCAACAATGAATTCAGGTCAATCCCCATTTATAAACAAGCGGCAAGTCAAAAGATCACATGTGTATTGGTTATTTGAAATTCAAGAGCCTGTTTTCTCATAGAAATTTTGTTATCAATAGCCATTAGATTCCTAGGCTAGCCCATGAAGACCTATTCAGGCCAACTGTTTCTGAAATTTGGTATTTCTATTCTACCTTTATGGCACTACTTGGAAGGAGGATAAAGAATGTATTGACTTCAACTCAATTCAATACATTTATTTGGTTGCTGCTGTATTTTCTCACAATGTACTGATTATTACACTTCCCCCAAAGAATATCCCAATTTCCTCTCTCTCCACAAGCCTGCAGCTAGAAGATCAATCACTTCCTATTCTGAACCATCAGAATGTATTATCTATATTCTCTTAATCACTTCCTACCTGAACTACAGATATTTGTGAACTGAGCTTAACACCCCCCGACCCTTAACTTGTTTTTATATTTCCCACATCCCTGTTCCAAGCTCTGAATTTAGCAGGTTCTAAGTTCACATATGTGAATGGATGACTGAGTAAATGAAGGAATACAATCTACTGGGATTGCCTAACTTTTTTTTTTTTTTTTTTGCCATCAGTGGCACTGGGAATCATGGGATGTGATTGAAGGAGAGGGGGAGAGAATATAATAATGATGAAGATGAAGATGAGGTGATAGTGCAAATAATATTTATTGTGTATTTACTTTGTAACATATGTTACAAAGTAACATAACTAAGACTTTACAAGTATTAGTTAATTTACTCTTCACAACAACTCTGTGCAGTAGATAATATATATATAGCCATCTATTTTATAGGCACAAATACTAGGCACAAGGATATTAAGCAATTTTTTCCAAGCTCACAGAAATAATAGAGTAGATATTTCTGAACACCAGAAGTGTATTTGCCCTGTACATGCACAGAAGAGGGGATACCTTCATACATTTCTCCATGATATAAAGCGTTTGTCTACCTTTCTGACCTGCTTTAGAGAAGGGACTTCTTAGGTAAAATTCTCCTGTGACTTCCTCAGTTCTCATTCGTGAACCTGAATTCCTGAGAGCAAAACCTTGTCGGTCTAGAACCCAGCCTCTAGAACATTAGGTTTGCAAGAGACCTTTGCTGGATGCATGAGTGAATGAGTACATTTGGAGGTGATAATAGGGCTAACAATGGGACCGTGGATGAAAGTTCCCTCTGAAAGTCTGGGGGTTTCTTGTCCTGTGGGGAAAGCTTCCCTAACTTGTCTGATGATAACAATCACCTGTGTCATTTGATCAAAAAATCTCCTCTCCCAAGAGATTCTGAGTCAGAGACCTAAGGTGAGGCCCAGGGAGATCTGTTTTGTTTTGTTGTTTTTGTTGACAGGTGCTTCCCAAGGTTCTAAGCTTGAGAAACCTTCCCCAAAGTATTTCGTTCTGTCTCTTGGGACACCATCTCCATGGCCATTACAGACATTTGCAAAATTCCCCAACAGCGACAAACACATTCTCACTGTCATCATCTCTTCGAGAAAACCTGTGCATTATGCTGGTTTGCAACAGGGCCTTGCACTTCGGCCTCAGTTGACTTTTCTATGGAATTCTGTGACTCTCAGTCATGCCTATGGAAAGCTTCCATTCATAGGTTCCTCCCCCACCCGCCCCTTTCAGAGGGTGCATCAATGTCCGCTGAATGAATGAATGATGGAACAAATTCCAACGGGGGCAAAACAAGCAAGCCTGGCAGTTGTGAGGGACAGAAGTGTTTCGTGACGTTTGACGTTGCACGTAGTAGCATACAAAAACAATGACAAACAAAATACATTAACACATCCTGTTTCCATTGCTTTCCTTCTGACCTGAAGAGCATTCTTAGAACAGCTAATAATCTCTGGGCCTCAGAACCATTATTTACCTTTTCAAAAATTTCTTATTTTCCTGAGCTCTCCTGAGACAGATAGTATGAACTCGGAATCTAAAGGATGACTTTAGCCTTGCAGATATTCTTCCCTTTCTTTTTTACATTTTTTTAAAAGATTTTATTTATTTATTTGATAGACAGAGATTACAAGTAGTCAGAGAGGCAGGCAGGTAGAGAGGAGGAAGCAGGCTCCCTGCTGAGCAGAGAGCCTGATTCGGGGCTTGATCCCAGGACCCTGAGATCATGACCTGAGTCAAAGGCAGAGGCCTTAACCCACTGAGCCACCTGGTGCCCTTCTTTTTTTCATTCTTTTTCTCCTCTCTTCCTCCAGTTTAAGAACCTCTGCCCAGAAATGAGTAAGGAATATTAATCTCAGTTAGGAGAAAAGATATGTAGCCGAAGACACTGTCTATGAT
This sequence comes from Taxidea taxus jeffersonii, assembly GCA_003697995.1. Taxonomy (NCBI): domain Eukaryota; kingdom Metazoa; phylum Chordata; class Mammalia; order Carnivora; family Mustelidae; genus Taxidea; species Taxidea taxus. The sequence goes on from ML106509.1 coordinate 95,578, forward strand.
TGTCCTAGAGTCTAAAACCAGGTTTCTGAACCTCAGTAGCACTGAAATTTTGAACAAGATAATTGTTTGTCATGGACCTTATAGAATGTTGAACAGCACTGTTGGCTTCTTCTCACTAGGTGTCAAGAGCAACCCCATCCTCCAGTTCAGAGCTATGGCAATCCAAAATGTCTCCAGATATTGCAAAATGTCCCCTGGGGATCAAAATCATCCCTAGTGGAGAATCACTAATGCAGAATAATTTTTTTTAAACAATGGACTTTTTAATGGATAGATTGGCCAATATTTGGTACTCATGTATAAGAACATATTAGCTGTAAAGTGGCTTGAACATTAAACAAAAAGATGAGCATCATTTTCAAAGAAACAATTGATTCCAAAGGATCATGACTACCCATTAAGGTGTGAATCTGGTAGGAACGAGGAGGAAGCTGGAATGGAATCTGACACAGTTGAGAGTTTACAAAAAATTCAGTTGGGGGGAGAGCAGGAAGACTAGCTAAAACGTCTCACTTTTGGCAAAAACATCCATAGTGTAATGCACTTTGCCAACATCTTTGCCCTTGAGTTTTTTTTCCTTAACTTAAGGGTAGTTCAAGGGTAGTTTTAATCTGTATGTTCCTGGTTCCTATAATCTAAAAATCATCAAAATGCTGTTTTATAAGAGTATCTCCTAAACTTTGATGTCCAAGAAGCCTAGGGGCCTTTTTTTATGTGCTTATTTTCTTTTGAACCAGGAAATTGTGTTTTGCCAAGAGCAAATGGAACTTGAGCCTCAAAAGATTTGAGTTCTGTTTGAAACGTAGAACCCACAAATTCTCCACAAGTTTGCAACTTGCAAAATACATGCTCTCACTTTCCCTCAGACCAAATCTCTCTTGGTTCTTTTTTTTTTTTTTAAGATAAGAAAGCAGAAGCATGGAAAGTTTTATTCACAAAAACAAAGGACTATTACAAATATCTGAGTTTCACCAATTTTTCCTGGTACATTACAAATAAGCGTAAAATTTTTCTGCCTTTTCGTTATATTTGCACAATTTTTCTCTGCTGCAATAGGTTTGTTACATTTTATTTTCTCAACAGAGCTATAGAATCTACAGCCCAAGAACTGAGTGCTACTTGCTTTTCCATGGGTTTTAGTTGAATTAGTTACAGTCATGAAAATAAAACGCAAAAGCAAAACTGAAGTATAAATTAGTAATTGGCATAATACATTTTGGCTACATATTTTGTTATAATACATGCATAAATGCAGAGTTTTGTTTTTGTTTTTGTTTTTAATTTGAGCAGAGATGACACACCACATTACACAAGTTTCAGGTACACAGCATAGTGACTCAACAAGTCTATGCATTAGGCTCTGCCCCACAAGTGTAGCTGCCATCTGCCACCAGGCAACACTATTACAACATCATTGACGGTGTTCCCTATGCTGTGAATTTTATTTCTCTGTTCTGTTTTAAATCACAGTTAGCAAAATCCTAGCTACCTTTGGATTATTCCAGGAGTAAAAGAGCTCTAAGGCTGAAAAGAAACTCTGCCACAACCCTGTTTTGAGTTGGACTCATCCTCAAAATGCTCCCTAGGTCAGAGAAGATAAATGGGAAGAAGAGAGGGGAAAAGGGACAAGAGAGATCAATGAAGCGACATGTTCTTTGACTTTCCCCAGGACCACATCCAGCAAGCAAGATACTACATCAAAGTTAAATTGTTTACCTATTCGATGACCTGTCCATTTTTTCCTTACCATTGATTTCCACAGTACAAAAATATTATTTCAGTGGCAAGGATGTAAACCTTATTCATAACAGGATTTCAACCACATCCTGAGAACGAAGCATCTCGTCAGATAGTGTGCCCTCATTTATATTGAAGGCATGCTGGTTTTATTTGTCAGTGTTTGTTGAGGGGGTCACAATATCAGGAAGCAGGAGATGGCTCATCAAAGCGTCTCTGGGAGCCCCTACTACTCATCAATTAGACACTACCTTGTTTTTAACATCAGGGCGGAAATGCATCTCCCTTGACCCATTGTTAGAAGCTTCCTTCTGTCTTTAAGTTTTTTGGAAGGAGCACTCAGGACTCGACTTCTTTTTTCCAATAGGTAATTGTCACTAATTAATGCTCCTGTTGCATCCAAGAATGTGGACCTGTGACCCTGAGTAATCTGGGCCTGTATCTCTGGCCTTGGAGCAAGGACACTCTAATCTCCTGACGCTACTCACGGGGCCGAGTCACAGACGCAAGGCTTCCCGCTGGGTTCCTGCACAGGCTTCAGGCTGCTTCAAAGCCAGTGAGTTCAGTGGGGCAGCCCAGCTTCAAGGACAACGTGGCACCTGGCCAGGGGCAGCTGTCTGAGGTGAGGAGAAGCTCTCCTCCCTAAAGGCCTGGAGATTTTTCTTCTGAAGCCAGGGCCTCGAGTTTCATTCATTCCACACTCGCTTGCTGGGCACCTATCCTGGGCCAGGCTCTGTCCGCGGCACTGAGGGTGAAATGAGGAAGATCAAGGACTTGGTGGCAGGGAGCTAGAACCACACTCAGGCTTGGCACTTTGTGAAAATATTCTTTCAAGTATAACTAGTCAAGATAGTCTTGTTTTCCCTTTTATGTCTTACAGAATAAAAAAAATAGTGCTTGTGATTTTCTCATTTATAAAAATGGGGCGATCTCACATATTCATTACTTTATCTCATTTCTCTATAAAACTTTTCATTTACTTTCCCCTCTGTTCCTTTCCCCTCCCTTCTCTCTCTCTCTCTTTCTCTCTCACGCACACACACACATGCAAACTAAAGCATGGGAATTTCTAATGAGCCTATTACTCAGAATGACTTCCAGATAAAAATTCGTCGTCTCCCATGCCCTCAGTGAGGCACTAGAGTGTCGAGGACACCTGTCCAACATTCCTCCTCCACTTAAACAAAGCTTTATCTTTTGCTTTTCCTCTAGTTGTAAATCTTCCCCCAAAATCAAGGCTGGGAACTACCCTCGTACATAAATACCACGGGTTTAATTTCAAATCAATAAAATCTATATAAATAAATGCCCAGCATAAAAAAAAGAAAAAGAAAAAGAAAACTCTAAACCTTAAAATAGATAAACATAAGGCTTGGTGCTTATTTTGTAAACTGGTCTTTGCATTAGAAATGTTGGATTCCTTTGGATAACTTTTTCCCATGTTTCTTTTCAAATGTATATAGCAGTTCATTTCCACGGTTGAAAAGCATATCACTCATGGAGAAGTAAGGTACAAGCATGTATTTTGTAATGGTGCAGGCCTAGATGATAGAAACAAATCTGCCAGCTAATAAGCCCTGAGCTTTTCACACTTCTTTTTAGTTCATACTGATGTGTGCAACCACGTTGGAAAGATAGCATAGCACAGTGCCTAGAAATATTCTGGAGCTGAGCTGCTAAGTCCAAGTCTTTCTCTTCTACTGAGTTTGGCAAGTTATTCAACCTCTCTGTGCCCCAATTCTCTTATCATAGATTAGACGAGTTCATACCTTTAAAGCTTTTAGGAAATCTCTGGCCCATACTATAAGTTCTATGTAAGCATCAAGCACTATACACATATTTATAAAACACATCGGCTTGCACAAACACCTGAGCCTATAATTAAACAAAAAGAAGGCAGACTAGAGATATGTTGTTACCTTGGCTTTACTTCCTCAATATGCCTTGCATTCACTGTGTTCATGTCTCCCCTAGCCAACCTTAAAGTTATTAAGAAAAGAATCCTGTTTTACCCGTCACAGAATCTCCCATTTGGCCCAAGATGGTGCTTATACATGGTGTGTGTGGGAGGAGGGGGAGGGCTCATGATAATATGACCTGGATGAATGAACACAAGAATTTCAAATTCTTTATCTTGAGGCTGAATTAAAAGTTATTTAAACTAACATTTTTATCACAAGTACTACTGAGGTTACTTTTATATTCACTAATATAAATGGTAATTTTACATTCATTAATATAAATGGTGGTAAAATGTTTGCTTTATTAATTTGATTGAGACATTTATAATGAATTCAGTAAGACTTGTTCAGCTTTTTCTACTTGTTAAAAATAAGTAAACATCCATAAAATCATCCCATATACACATACCTGCCAACTATTCAGAGGGATGGACTCTTTCATAACATTACATTCATAATCCAGTTGTTTCTGGAAATCTTGATTTCAGGGAACTTAATTTGGTAACAAGGAGGCATTCCGTTGGCATCTTAAAGGTTGTTTTTAGTTTTTTGTGTTTTGGTGTTATTTTTTTTCCCCCAATTGCAACTCAAACAATGAATCCTCCAAAGTTGGTTACATTCACTCTACAAAAGTGTTGAGTTAATATTTGCTCTTTAAAGTAAATACAAGCATTTCTTGGACCAGACACCATCAACTTTAATTTTATTTTTCTCACATAAATGTTAATCAAGAACTAAACAGATAATTTCCTTCTGTCACACAGCAATTCCACTGTGGTGGAACAAAGTGTTATCTTAAGTTTCACAGAGCAATTGTTCAATAATTCCTGTTGGTGGCTCCTTTCCAAATCTTCTAGAATGGCCCAGCCTGCTAGCCCTTGAAGCTGGAGGAGGGCGGGCAAGGGTGGGTGGGTTGCTGTCACTCAAGAGCTCAGTGTTGTCGCACACTTGCTGGTTCTCCCCCAGGAGCAGCTCCTGCTCACAAGGCTGACACCCGGAGCATGCTGTCTGTTTGATGACAACGGCTAAGAAACCTCTAAACCTTGAAAGTGTACAAAGGGAGCTTGGAGGCAGCAAGGAAAGCTTCATGTCATTCTGGTTTGGTGAATTAAATATTAGGAAGTTTGGAGAAGAAGAGATAGGGGGGTTAGAGAAGAAATTCATTCCTTGAAGCTGAAAAGCAGCACCAAGATCAGTTCTTTCTCAAGTTCAAAGAATCCTGCTTCAACGAGAAAATACGGTTCCAACTTACACTACCCAATCCCTGCCTTTAAAAAGAAAAAAAAAAATTGCAAAGCAATCCTTTAGAGTTGGGCCAATTAAATCTTTTTAGGTAGACTGTCCAAAGAAGAATGAAAACTCTCATACTTATTTTCCCATCAACTTCCCCATACAGATGAAATAAGTTTGTTGAACCTCAGATGCACAGAGGCCTGAGTCTACCCAGGGCACCAAATCTGTTCATGACACACTTCAACAAAATTTAAGAATTAAAATGGGTGGGGTACCTGGGTGGCTCAGTCCGTTAAGCATCTGCCTTCACCTCAGGTCATGATCTCAGAGTCCTGGGATTGAGCCCTACATTGGGCTCCCTGCTCAGTAGGGAATCTGCTTCTCCCTCTGCCTCTGCACCCCACTCATGTTTTCATCCACTCGCAAAAATTAACAAAATCTTTAAAAAAAATAAAAGAATTAAAATGGGTGTAAACTTGAAGTTAATCAGTTCAATTCTCCAAAGTCTTAAAAGACTTGAAGATCTATGATCCAACAGAAACTAGGGTCAAGTCTCTACTTTAATTTTATTTTCTTCCTCCTCCCCCATTACTGGCAGCAATTAGTCAAACAATGTATTTTTTGAAGATGTGGGAGTGGCTTGCCAGAGAAATGGGTTTCCTTCCCACTCACAAGAAAGCCTAGACTTTTTCAATTAAAAGACAAAGATAAGTAGGGGAAATGTTAACAGAGGCAAGAACTTGGGTGACATTTTTATGTACTTCTGTCCTTTTTCCTATAATCTTTATGATGAAAATGAATTGTCTGCATCATGAGCATGCATGTGTTTATATGTGAGGATATGCACAGGGTGAGGTTTATCTTCTTGAACTGACTTTCCTGTTTACGTAAATCACCAGTGCATCCTGCTAAAATGCAGACAACCCTAGGTCTGGAGGGGACCTGAGATTCTGCATTTCTAACAGGTTCCAGAGGGACACACATGTTGCTGATCCATGGATCACACTTTAAGTAACACGAGTGTGGGCTCATCAAATGAAAAGCTACACCTTGGGGCCTTCTCCTGCCAGGCCAAATGAGGTTAATAAACTTGGCCCCAAAATTTTAGGGGCAACAACGAAAGACAGAACTTGACAAAACCTGAAATAGCTTATAGAATGCAAGCTGTGGGTTGTTTCATTGATTTTTCTCTTCTTTGAACAACTTTCGCCTGTTGGACTGACCCCACCTCATATTAGTCAGGATCTAGTGGCTAGTGGGAGGAGCAGGACTATGAAAAGAAGGATTTTCCTACCTATTTGTGGTCCTAACTTAAGAATGGACAGCCCTCCTGATGTCAGCATTAAGGTTCCCCATTTAGATTCAGGCACCACGTTTGGAGCCTTGGAATGCTGAAACTTGACTGGCCCCCTCGGACCACATCTTGGAATACCTATCATCCCTTTCCTGCAAGGTGAACAGATTTTCATTTTCCATAGCACTGGGCCTCAACCCTCAGCTCCACTGCACTGGGCCCCTTCCAGGCTCTCTCCTCCAAAAGACTCCTCTCCCCATGGCTTTTCTTCTTTACTTCCTGAAACTCTCTTTCCTTCCCATTCAGTGCCATCACAATGAGAAACCAATTCTTATCTATCATCTTATTCAGTCTTTGTATTAGGCCTATGGCAGATTATTAATCCCATTTTAGAGATAAATTCCGAACTAGAAACAGTAAGGGATTTGCCTCTGAAAGTCCAAGTAGGTAATAAGACTAATGTGAACCACACACACGCACATTATCTTTTTTATTTCCACTAGTGCTTCAGCTCTTAGCTAAAGCAACCATTCCTTGGGTATGGCAGCCTGGACACAGCTGGTAAAGTCGGGAAACTGCCCAGGAGTCTGTATGGCCTTCAGAGAGAACCTGAGGGCAAAGGGTGGGAGGCTGAAGTGAGAATGGGGAGACCTCCTCCGTATGTGGCACAGGCTTGAGTACCATACTGATGGTTGCCCTGCCATCCTCTAATGCAGAAAGGAAGAGTCACAGAAGACATTCAGGCATCAACCTGGACAGAAACAGCAGTCCGGTAGCTTTTTATATAATTCATCAACCTTAACCAGTCATTACTTCAGCTCGCTTTAGCAAAACTGGAAAGGATAGAAGACAGCTGGATGGCAGTCTATTCTTAAGCAACGGCTAGTGAGTAAACTCCCTGTAGGCTCACCACCACCCACCAAAATGTAACTACCTCCAAACATCAGAAGAGCTCCAGTTTCCTAATATTAATTTACTTCGGGCTTCCCCACTGCACGTGCAACATACAGCATAAATCAATCAACTATCTGCTCCGCGCCATGAGTGGTGAGAAACAAATGAACATTTCTCAAACAAGATAATGAAATCTAACACAAACCATACAGTGGGCTCCAGTATTTTAGTTAAAAGCCACTGTCCTGGGACGCCTGGGTGGCTCAGTTGGTTAAGCAGCTGCCTTCGGCTCAGGTCATGATCCCAACGTCCTGGGATCGAGTCCCACATCGGGCTCCTTGCTGGGCAGGGAGCCTGCTTCTCCCTCTGCCTCTGCCTACCACTCTGTCTGCCTATGCTCGCTCTCTCTCTCTCTAACAAATAAGTAAATAAATCTTAAAAAAAAAAAAAAAGCCACTGTCCTCTCAAGGAAAAAGAGTTTCTCCTTCTGCTGAGTACCAGGATTCTGTTAAAGATGGTAATCATTCACCTAAACATTAAAAAAAAAAAAAAAAAAAAAAACCGAGGTCCCTTCTTTCTCTAGCTAAAAAAATTAGCTTTAAAATCCAAACCAGATCTGGGCCAGCAAGAGCTGCTAGCCTGCAAAATACGGTGGCATTTTCACAGTTAATTTTGCTGCCATTTGTGCCTGAATTTATCGTGGTTTAGAAAAAGTAAATTGCGAGGCTAACACAGCCCCCGCTCAGGAGCGCACCAGGGGCGGCGCATCCCCAGGTTGGGCTGGATATTTAGTGCCGCGGTGCCGAGAAGGCCGAGGAGAGAGCCAGGGGAGGGATTACCCCTCCATGCTGCCCATAAATCACCCGGAGCGCTTCCCACAGTTCCACACTCACAAATAAGGCCGGCTGGCAGTGTGTCACTGCTACACAAAAGGAAGGAGAGCCCGGGATGCCTTTGGCCCTCCTGGCCCTTCCCCTCCTGCGTGCTCATAAAACAAGGAAGTACCCCAAAGACGCTTGCTCTCACTCTTCTCCCTTCACGCTCTCTGCCCTCACATGCCCCGCGGTGGCGGGGCCGGGGGGGGGGGGGCGGGGGGGGGGGGGGGCGTGGCACCAGGTCTCCAGTGATTTCAGCAAAGGCCGGTCACCATCGGCCGCAATGCCAAAGTCACTTCTCACCTGGGAGCCCACAGGGTACTCAGGCTTGCTGATGGACCTTTTCCCAACCAAAGGCGATAAATCAAGTGTACCCTCCATCCCCAGGTATCTTCTGGTTACCAAACCCACATCTGGACAGTCCTACTCGCCCCTTCCTGCCCAGGAATTTTCCTCAGAATAGGGAAATCAAGTTAAAAAAAAAAACATGTATAAATATGAACTTGCTTTCCTTTTTAAAACCTGCATTAGCCTCTAGGGGGTGCTAGTCATAAATGTACGGAAGATGAGAACTCTCAGACCCAAAGGCTAAAGTGAAAAACAGCACCCTGGTGTCCCCCCACCTCCAACCCCACCCCACAGAACCAGCCCTTCATGTTCTAAGACAGTCATCAACATGATTCCTGAAAACAATAGCAGCTTCTTGTTTAAAATGGAACTGCACCTGCTAGAATAACGTGTCAACAAACAATTGCTTTGTTTTTCATATTAGCCATCCAAGCTGAAGCAATGGGACTTCCTGAAGTGAATACTGGAAGACTTATTCTTAGAAGGGGACAGAATTCTCAATTTAACACAAGGCTCAGAGGGCCGGAGTGATGGTCATCTTCCTTCCTTCTTTTGTATTCCCCAGTGTTCATCTTATTTGGTTTTCAACAGGTTTGTTTCCATTGCAATCCTCTGGCTTCCAACGCCCACAGTGCCATATTTGGCAAATACACTCATTTCTGCTTCCTATCTGTGAATGACAAAGGGCTTTAACTGCTGTTCCACTATTTCAAACAGTTCTCAGAAGATTCCTCCCTCTTCTGTTGAAAGAGTTGGGATGAAGCCTGATGAAAAATTCTTTGCCAAGTGTTCAATCATGGCTAAATCATTCTGTTCTTTCAATTTAACAGGCTAATTATGATGTCTGTGTCCGGCTTTCCTATCGCCATTTGATGCTTGTCTGTCGATCAGGTTGGGACACTTTTAAAAGGAGTTATTTTGGTAGAATAAGGTGCTCGGTTGTGATTAAAAAGTGTTTTAAATGATTCAGCCAAGGTTGTCTCCATGGGCACAGGAAGTAACCACAGCCAAAATGCCCTAGCGAGGGCGCCTATGAAAGACTGCTAACATCTATTATTACCTTTATCAAGGTGCAGCCAGACACAGGGCTCACGGGAACCAGCCCAGGTCCAGGCCTCCAACACCATGGATTCTAGTGCGGCCAATGCTAGCAGTAAGTACATGACAAGGACAGGAGATCCGCTTAAAAAAATTTTTTTTGAAGTGTCTCTGTTTTCACGTCTGTGAAGTGGAAGGAGATAGAACACTACACATTACGATTTTATGCTATTTTGAGAATGGAAAAGTAACCGAAAAACACAGCCTGGTCTAGAAGAAAGGTATGAACTGATGCTGCGGGCCAGCTGCCTTCTAAATTTCTTTTCAGCAAGAAAGCCCAAGAGATCTACTCCAGCCTAAAGAGCCAGCTTTGGAAAGGAATTAAAGTAGTTGAAATTGTCCAGTATGTCAGAGACTACTGAGTTTTCTTGTTAATTTAAAACTGTGCTCAATTTGACACTTCTTCACCTATTAATTGAGAATTGACTTAGGTTGTCGGTACCTCTTCCTAATCTACAGAATGGGCATATGAGTAGTATCCCCTTAACTGAGCTGTCGTGAGAATTAGGTGTGTTCATACCCATAAATCTTTAGAGCAATGCTTGGCAGGTAGTAACTACTCCGTAAACATTAGCAACCTGTAGTGGTTGTTGTACAATAGCTATGGGATTCATTTGATTGTTTATAAATGTTTTCGAAAAATAAACGAGCTCAGGCAGGAGTTGTTCATTGTGCCCTTCTCAAACTGCTTATAAAGGGGTGCCTTTAACACTATCGCTGTTGACGGCCCTCATTACGGGCTGGCACTGACGTCGAGGTAAAGCAAAGCCCATCGGAAAGAAGAAACCTCCTTACGACTCCCAAGAGACAGGATGGTGGCCATCAAGTTTAAAAGCTGACAATTTCTGTTTGCGGCCCTCCAAACCTCCTTTCTCCATACTAAATATTTTGAGCTGTCACACAGACAACAGCAGATCTCCCCCCCACAGAGGAGGCTGCATGGCTTCTGCCAATCGTCAGTTCATTCTTCCAAAAAAGCAGGTGGGCTAAGCTCACTTCCAGCCACGAGGCTGTGTATCTAAGGCCCTGATTACTGGTGGGCTGCAGAGAGAATACTGTCAGACTAAGCAAAACTAGACAGCTCCATGCCTGATGCAATCTGTGGCATCCCCCCAGTACGTGTCATAAAACATACCAACTTCCACCTCGGTGTGAAGACTGTATCACCATATTCTTGAGACATTTTTGTCAGAATGAATAAGGTAGCTGAATATCAGTGGGAATCAGTTAATCGGATTAAGTGACTGTTGCCTTTCATTTATGGAGCTCCAATTGTGTACCTGGCCCTGCGCTGGCTCCAGAGTTTCAAAGATAAGATCAAACACTCATAAAACCAAGCCATACTCTTGAGGACTTTCAGACAGTATAACGGAGTGGTTAAGAGCACAGGCTCGGGGGTCAGACTGCCCGGTCACGGTCACTAGAACGAGGAATGGCAGGTGATTCATTAAAAACTTTTCTACTTCACAGTCTTCTCCCAATTCAGCTCTGTTTCCAGATGGAGTTTGTTTACTGAGCCAGAGACCAGATGAAAGAGTTAAGTCAGGACTCCTAAAATCCAGAATGCGTCTTTCACGTAGATTTGTGGCCCAGAGAACTAGGAAGGAAACTGGAGGAAGCATGCATCATTGAGACTTGTCAAGTCACTATGCAGTTTAGCTGTGAAGTCCCCTACCTGGTCTCTTCATTACTAGGTGGTGTGGGCAACACAGTCCTGATTAGCTCGTTGCATTCTCAACACCTAGCCCTTCTAGATTGAACCTGGATAATTCACATATAAATCCAGCTGACATTGATGGTTCGTGCAAACAGAAAAAATAATACTGAAAACGCATGATGGTATAACATTCAGAAACTGCCTTTGTTCATATATTCCACTCCAACGTGCTCTCTTGTTAAATGATAATGCATCACAATAATATGATGACGTATTACTGAAGAATGATAACTTTCTGAAACTCCATAATTTTCTTTGAGCAAGGAATTAATTCTAGGACTTTAATGATTTATGTAAAAACTAAATACCAAAAAACAAAATGCCACTAAATACCAGCACAACCCAGATTTTCATCCTACAGAAAAAAAACAGATCATTGAAAATATTTGTGGAACTATTTTTATCGTTGAGTTTGTAGTTTGCATTTTCTAGACAAACATGTTGAATTAGGATAACTTGGGGCCATTTATAAATTCATAAAATTGAATTCTGCTTTACCTATCCTCCTTGCCCTTTAAAAAACAAAATGCTGGTTCTCCTAAAACACACATGTTCACACAAGCAAACACACACACACACACACAATCCCTCTGGTCTTTCCTTTAGTGTAACAAAAAGATTATTTCCCATTGCCTTCCTTCATGCCTTCTCTTTCCTTCCCCAAGCTGCTCATTCCAACACCACCTTTAACTCTGATGACTCTTATTAAACACGACTACTTAATTACCATCAATCTATTATGCTATGTACTTCACCTCCACTGACACATCTGATCCCATTATGTGCCTGACCTTTAACGGCCATCAAATCAAAGTCATTCTGGTTAGTTCAGCATGGGCCTGACCCATGCCCAGGTCAGAGACAAAGGTACAGGGGCCTAGCAGACCACGTTACTCTGCCCTTCGCTTAACACCTTTGTCAATAGAATTTCACAACTGGGAAACTGCCAGATTTCTGCTTGACTTGAATAAGAGGCCCCTCCTTTTACAGAAAGCTGAAATAAATAATTACACACATGCTGACCAGCACCAGCTTTAATGTAATTGGGCAGTAAGACATACTTCCTTCTGTGATCTTTGTGTCAAAAAGTCTTCGGTTGGAAAGTGAGGATTGATGGGGCAGCCCTCCAGAATATGCCAAGCATTCCATAAGGGCAGAGAATCCCTTAAAGATACCCCAAGAAAGGACACTATAAGACAGCTGGTGCACGGCTAGCCACATCAGCAGGTAGGTGGCCACCTTTCCATGCAAGGTAAGCCCGTGGAAGTATGCGGGGTCGCAGACTTGTGCGCTATGCCCTGACAGAAACAGCTGTTTGGGCTGCTCTACCTCAAAGCTGAAAAACACTCCCTCTCAACCTAATGAGACAGCCATTTATAAGGGAACCTCTTCCGGCTCTTGGGGCCTGGTCATTGTTATTCACTCATAAGCCTTCCCTGGTGGTAAACATGGCACTGTTTTCCCAGACCAAACATAGACCCTCCCACGAGGTAGCCAGACACACTGTCTGGTGTGCACAAACATTTCGACTTCTGACTGGACAGCTCAACCTGGCAGTATCTTCCCCTTGCCTTACTTCACTAATGCGTGTGTATTTTTACCAGCCCCTCTGGGAAAACTGCCCTGTTTTATGGCAACTTGTTGCTGACAAGGAATTTATCATCAAGATTGAAATCTGGGACCATTCTCGAAGCTCCCCACCCTTCTGAGAGACCCAGAGCGCAGGGATGAGGAGGCCACTCATCCTTGGAAAGGACTGCAGCTTAAGGAAGCAGTATTGTAGTTTCTTCATGGCTGTGACAAATGAAAGCCCACATGAAGTTGCCAGAAGGCAATTACAAATTATTGCATTAATTATTAATTATTAAATCGATTATAAATAATCATTAATTATTAACAAATTAATAATTACTAATTAATAGTAAGCAATAAATAATTATTGCTTAGAAAAGCAACAGTTTCTCTTTGATATTTTTTCTCATTTTGGGATTCTCTGTTTTCCAACTACCTTACCTTATTTTTTTCTCACACCTTCTCCAAAAAGATGCTAATCTGAGATGATGAAATATACCTCCTATTTAGCACCTTCTCTAACTCTTACTCTTTGCCTGGTTAAAGCTGTTTTCATAACAGTTTTCTCTTTTTACCAGGCTCTTTATTCTCACCTTACATACTAAATGTACTTAGAAGTCTTAACCTAGGGCCAATAAAGCCACCCAGCCCTCTAATCATTATCTCAGCTGTGGTACTGAAGCAGTTCAGTTCCCTGAAAAATATGAAGTTTCACTGTGTGAGAAATGGGAACACAAATAATAAATCAGAAGGAAAGACTTCAATCCCATTATCATCTTTCATCTGAAAGACTGAAATTCACAGTCTTTCCACAAATCACTTCGCTCGCTCTTAAATGTCTTCCAAAAGACTCTAAATGTCTTCTAAATTGAAGTTAATTGTTAAGGAAGGATACGCTCAGGTGATCTGTCATTAGACCCAGTAAAAATATTTGGCAGTGGGAGCCTCATTCCCATTGAGAACTTCAAGGCAATTGACAAGAATCAGAGGTTATTCCCATATTGGCAGAGATAGTCTGAAACACAGAGCATAGGATAAATACAAACTTCCCATTTCAGACAAGTCAGTGATTGTCAAAGAAATTATCCATCCAAAAACTAGCATATTGGAAAAAATAGCATAAGGTATTACCTGGTATATAACAGCCATTTATCAATTCTATTTCTAAAAGCTCATTCTATTCATAAGTTCGTGTACATAAGTGATAGTTACAAAGAACAAAAATACTTCTAACATTTTCTTGAGATTTTTGTCCTTGGGTCTAAATCAGAGTATCAGAAAGAATCAGATAAGACACATGACTGATGTTTATAACATTAGCTGTATCTTCTTGCATTTGTTGTGTAGCTTATCCTCAGACCCCAGAACCAAAGACTCATCTCTATTTTCATTGCTTATGTTAGAAAATGTCCATGGTACTGTTTACTCAGTAAATATTTCTCTATGTCTGGGACATCTGAGTGGCTCAGTTGATTAAACATCCAACTCTTGATCTCAGTTCGGGTCTTGATCTCAGGGTCGTGAGTTCGAACCCCGTGTTGGGCTCCACGAAATTTCTCTATGTTCTCTATGTCTGCCTGATATAAGTTGACTTTGCCTGATTAAAAAGGTAATAATCATTGGGAAGAGATGGTAAGTGAATATCCTGTTGTGTGGACATACATTCACCCTCAAAGTAACTAACGGAGATCTTGGCAGATTGCAAAGTCTTAGGAAATGTCACATCTATAACTACACTTGTCCCTTTCACCCAACAGAAAGGTAGGTCCCCGAACTGAAGCACTCGGCAGAGATGGGTCAGAGGTTTGCCCAGTGCCAGCACTCCACGCCAGTCTTTCTCTCCCTCCAGACAGCAGCAATTCCAGGTTGTACAGGATCAAACAGTTGTCCCTTCCCTTACATGGAAAACACCTGGTTTCCAGGAACAGGCTGCAGAAGTCCATCTTTACCTGATTATCAAAGACACATTGAGAGTCTCAAAGATTCTGGATGTCTGTTCTCTGCCTTCTTAACAAACCTAAATGAATTTTAAGTTTCTTTCTTGGTTTTATTCCTCCCCCCTTTCCACCTTATCCCTGCTTCTCCCACGCCCCATCTCTAAAATAAGTTGGATCTTTCTCTTTCTTGCTTCTTGCTATGTCTCCCTAGGCATCTCGCCCTTGGAGTTCGCAGACACACACGCACACATCACACCTATGAGGGTTAGGACAATGTGGAAGGTGTTGCTAAAATTGCTGATGTTGGCCTGGATTTGTATCACCTTCACGGAGGACCAATCAATTAACCCTTTTAGGTTCTGCTTATAACTAGTTACAGCAGTCAAAAAAGTGATGCACAACCCTTTAAACAATGCTAATGTGTTTCTGTGATGGGTGCCTTGACAGTTTTACGAGACTGGATTCTAGTGAAAGCAGGTGTACATGGGCCCAACAAATTCAGCCCTGCATCGTGAGGTTTGAAAGGAGATGCAAAAGTCATTCATGTGGTTGGCTTATGCAGAACCTCTGAGAAATGAGGCAAAAGTGAAAAGCCATCTGCTGCCAAAATACAAACACAGCTTTTAGCCTTCTCACTCTTCACATGGTCATCCCTGAAACTGACACGGAGTGACCTTACCCAACAGTTTCACGAATGCTTTTCCACACTGTGTTGAATATGGGTCGGCGTGAGCCACACACAGGAAAAATACTTGGATGGCTTCATATGTAGGTTGCCAATTAATCACAGATGAAAAGGTTATTTTTAAAATAAAATATAGACCTGTTTCTCCTCCTGTGAGAAAACAGTAAGCATCACAATCGCCATTGAAGTTGGAATGGAATCCTGGAAATCTTAATAATAGTAGATTCCAGTGGCAGTATTTAAGGCTAAACCCTTGGAAGCAAATGAAATAATTAGAGCTTCGTTTTATTTTATTTTTTGTTTCCTGCTCTGTGGAACGACAGCCTTTGTTCTTTGGGACGTTAACTTGTGAGATAGACCAATGGCTTTCCCAAACACCCTTTACCATAAAGCACTTATAAACAAGGGCCATGAGAAAATCAGAAGAGGGGAGGAGAATGAATTTACAGTTCTGTACGGTGCTAGAGAATGCCATGATTTACACTTCAGACTTGAGCAGTGCTCTGGTCAGAGGGCAGGAGAAACAGCAGGCCTCCAGGATGCCCGCACACACGCGAAGTTGGAGTCCGAAGAGGATCCAAGATGTACCAACTACTTTGCTCTCCACACCCAAGGGCGCCCCCAGAGGGAACTCCCAGCCCTTTAACCAGGGTCTGCACCAAGAAGCGTGTCACCTGACGTGGGTGCCACCTCTCCATCTCTGGGCCATGACTTCCCAGCTTCCTGGTCTTCAGCTCCCTGGCTGGTTTTACACCTGCTGTGGGTAAAGCCTCAAACATCTAAGCCACATTTGGAAGTAGTTCATTAAAGAGGTTCTAAATGCCTATTTCTAAAATATTTTTAGAACATTCAGGAGTTTTATGGCACAGGAGAGGCCTATAAAAGTAAAGTACTTTGCTAACAGTACATGGAAGGAAATTTTCAAATTAATTTTTAGTACACATTGTTGCTTCTGAGGGGTTTTGTTTAATTTTTATAGTGTTAGAGGTTACACTCATCATTTTATTATAAGACTCAATTAGATTTAACATTTATGGAGCACCTTTTCCTTTGCAAGCGACTTGGCTAAGGATTCAAGACGAATAAGACACGGTCCTGTGTAGGAATCTCACAGTGTGGAGAGACACAAACAACTGGCCCTATACACTGTCATGGTACATAAAACGCTCCTAGGCGTCTCAGGGAAGGAACCATTCTTTCCACAGTGGAGTGGGAGGGCAGGGTTTTTGCTGTGAAGAGGATCCAGCAAGGTTCCAAAGAAGAGGTGGTGAATTCACTGGGCCTTGAAGGATGATTCAGAGCTCTCCAATATCATGGAGAGGAATATTCCTGGTCCATGCTAGAGACACAACACAGGTGAAGGCTCGGAGATTGGAAAGCACAGGTGCCCTGACACACCAGAAAGCTGGCTCTTGGGCCCTGAGGAGCAGCACGCGAGCAGCACGCAGAGTGGAGAAAGGCATAGCAGGTGTTGCTAGCCACTGCACTTGGAGGAACATCCCACTGGAGACAAAGCTAACTTCTTAGCACACACCTTAGCCGGTATGCTGAAGCAGAGTGGATTTCCATGGTGTTCTACTTGCCAAAGCACTTAGTCCATAAAGAATGCCATCTTCCTCCCATCATTCTCTTGCTCCTGGTTGGAACTTCTTTTTTTGTTCGTTTGGTTTTGTGGACTTGGGTATTTTGGTTTTTTTTTAATTTGTTTGTCTGTTTTTAACTCTCTCCAGATGATTGGCTTAGGAGGAAAAGAAGGACAAGGACGCCTTTACAAAAACTGTGCTATATTTGCCATGTGTATAGGTAATAAATACATGTTTCTTGTATTGTAAAAATGTGTATAAATATAAAACTTATCCGTTTGCTAGAATCATAATGCCATTTAGACAGGATGGCATTATGACATTAAGACATTTAGACAAGCTCAAAGCTCTATGATAAGCTTTGCCCAAACTTCCACATATCTCTGTTTCAGGATATCCACCCTCATTTGGAGAAAATCTCAGAAGATAGAATTTGAGTGTGTATGCCAATGTAAAGCCAGGGCAAAATGCACCCCAGCCCCAGTTCTCCCAACCACCCCTGCTCCCCGGTGTTTCCTAAATGTTTACTCAATTAACACTGAATAAGAAACTAATAACTAACAGCCCTTCTCCACAGCCAAGAGGTTCTACTGTTGGAACAAGCACATTTTTGTGGAAAGAGTGTTCTTAAAGGGGATATTGGACGACCACGGATGTATAAGAATGTGCAGGTGCGGAGGGTTCTGTGGGAAGCCTGCCACCCCTGGCGAGCCTGTCTCACTACAATTCCAAGCACATTGCCTCTGGAACGACTGAGTGGTTGGGGACACGCAGAGAGCTTTGGCCACAGAGAGCTTGGCCGCCGGTCCGGTCACTCCGCCTGTGCTGCTACCACTAAGGCCCATTTCCTGGGCTTTGCTCCCTCTTCAGTTCACTGCCCGGAGTGGAGTTAACGGGGACACGCTTCACCACCTCAGCCACTGCTGGGTGGTCTGTGTGGCTCAGGCTGCCCGGCTATCCATCAAAGCAGAGCCGCCTGAGAACAGTAGAATGCCAACTCCCCCTGCCAGCCCACCTTTACCAGCCCTTTCCTGGAGCCCTGCCAAGGGAGGGTCCCTGCCTGTTCCTCCATTGGCCATCTGCACAAGTCTCAACGCGACTGGCAGATGGAACGAGAGTGGCTTGTTACACCCTCCGCACAATGAAGAAAGAACCTGCCTTCTCTCCACGGCAGGGAAAACACACAGCAACTTTCTGCCATAACCCTCATGCCATTTCAAAGTCATCAGCAACTGCCGTACCCCTCAGAATGAGGGACAGTGAAATGCTGGGACTATGTGAGCCCTGCTGAAAACACAAAATGCTTTGCTTACGGCACAGATGCAGAAAATTCTGGAAGAACAGGCTCAGGGTCTGCTGGGACCCAGTGAGTGGCTCCCCTGGAAAATCCCCAGGAATGGTCGAATGACCCATGGGGGAGATACAGTTTGGGGCATTTTTCTCTTTACTGCAAGTAATGAGGAAAGGTATCATACTGCCATGGAAATCTGTGCTAAAAATCCATCTTTGTGAAGTACATTGATGTCCTTCACATTGGCTTCTCTGTATGGGCTGCACACACCTGCAGACACATACAGGCTTGCCACACAGGAACCCCAGGTTTGGACTCAGTGCCCTGGCTTCAAACTCCAGCCTCACCTCTTAAAGATTGTAAAGTGCTAGGAGAAAGAGAATTAAGAAAACAATCCCATTTGCAATTGCATGAAAAAGAATAAGAGACCTAGGAATAAACTCACCAAGGACGTGAAAGACCTGTACTCTGAAAACTACAAGACACTGATGAGAGAAATTGAAGAGGACACAAATAAATGGAAAGATACTCCATCCTCGTGGCTTAAAAGAATTAGTATTTTTCATATACCCCTATTACCCGAAGCAGTCTACAGATTCATTGAAATAGCTATTAAAATACTAATGCCATTTTTTACAGAACACAGAATCCTAAAATTTGCACGGAACCACAAAAGACCCTAAATAGCCGAGGCAATCTTGAGAAAAAACAAAGCTGGAGATACCATGTTCCTTGGTTTCAAACTATACTACAAGGCTATAGTAATCAAAACAGCATGGTACCCACACAAAAACATATCCATAGATCAAAGGAGCAGAATCAAGAGCCCAGAAACAACTCCATGCATATATAATCAATTAATCTATGACAAAGGAGGCAAGAATATACAATGAGAAAAGACAGTCTCTTCAATAAATGCTATTGGGAGAACTGGACAGCTACATGCAAAAGAATGAAATTGGGCCACTATCTTCTTTTTTGTATACACCATATAAAAAATTAGCTCAAAATGGATTAAATACTGGCATGTCAGACCCGAAACAATAAAACTCTTAGAAGAAAACATAGGCAGTAAGCTCCTTGACCTCTGTCTTAGTGATATTTTTCGGACCCGACTTCATAGGCAAAGGCAACAAAAACAAAAATAAACAAATGGGACTACTTCAAACTAAAAAAAAAAAAAAAAAAAAAAAAGGAAACTATCAACAAAATGAAAAAGACAACCTACTGAATGGAAGAAAATATTTGCAAATGACATAAATGACAAGGAGCTAGTGCCTCCAAAAATAAAAGGAACTCTTACATACAACTCAATACCAAAAAAATCCAACAATCCAACTTAAAAATAGTCAGAGGACCTAAATGGACATTTTTTCCAAAGAAGACGTACAGATGGCAACAGACACATGAAAAGATGTTCAAAATCACTCATCATTAGGGAAATGCAAATCAAAACCACAATGAGCTATCACCTCACACCTGTCAGAATGGCTATTTTCAAACACACACACACACACACACACACACACTCACGCACACAAAAGAAACAAGTGTTGGTGGAAAACAGGGCACCTTCATGGACTGTTGGTGGAATTGAAATTTGTCCAGTAACTCTGGAAAACAGTCTGGAGTTTCCTCAAAAAATTAAACAGAGAACTACCATACAATCCAGTAATTCCACTTCTGGATATTTATCTAAAAAAAAAAAAAAGAAAGAAAATACTAATTTTAAAAAGATATCTGCACCCTTATGTCCATTACAGCATTATGTACAATAACCAAGATGTGGAAGCAACCTAAATGTCCATCAGTAGATGAATGGATAAAGAAGATGTGGTACATACATGCAATAGAATACTCCCCAGTCATGAAAAAGAAAGAAATCTTGCCATTTGCAACAACATGGATGGACCTAGAAGGAATTATGGTAAGTGAAACAAGTCAGAGAAAGACAAATACCATATGATTTCACTTACATAGGGAATCTGAAAACAAAACAAACAAAAAAAAACAAGACAAAACCAGACTTATAGGTACAGAGAACAGACAGATGGCTGTCAGAGGATAAGGGATTCCGGGATGGGCAAAGTGGGGTAAGGGGGATCAAGAAATACAAACTTCCGGTGATACCATAAGTAAGTCATGGGGGATGTAATGTACAGCATGGGGAATATAGACAATAATACTTAGACCGTAATATTGTATTAACTTTGTATGGTGCCAGATGGTAAGTAGACTTATTGTGGTGATAATTTCATGATGTATATAAATGTTAAATCACCATGATGTATGCCTGAAACTAATATAATACTGTATGTAATTATACTTCAATTTAAAAAAGATTTTAAAGTGCTTCCAAAACTTTGCTCATCCTGGTGTCCCTTCAAAGTAACCTGGACAATGGATACTTAATGATTTTCTTCAAGCACTCATTTCTATCCCTTAAATTCATTCTAAAAGAACAATTTCATGGAGAACCACTATCATCTGCTATAAGAGAGGGAATGGTGAAAAGAATGAAAACAAAACAATGTTATTAAATTCTGGCTACATTCTATTACCCAATTAAACCCCTCTTTTTGTTGAATGGAGATATGAGCACAGATTAAG
Source organism: Taxidea taxus jeffersonii (assembly GCA_003697995.1). Classification (NCBI taxonomy): domain Eukaryota; kingdom Metazoa; phylum Chordata; class Mammalia; order Carnivora; family Mustelidae; genus Taxidea; species Taxidea taxus. The sequence continues at coordinate 116,413 of ML106509.1, forward strand.
CAGCATTTACTCCTACAGTTGTTAGAAGGATTGAGGAGCTTGAAAGGAGATGACTCTCGCTTCCTGGTTCAAGGCTCTTCTCTGCTCAGCCTGTGACCCACCAAAATCACTCTATCGTTTGTTCAAGTCTACACCTCAAACTTTGGCAAAACTCATGCTAAGGATTTGGAAATATAAGGCTGAGTTTGTCTGGTTTTGTTCTTGTTTTGTGTCCATTTTTTTCCTATCTCAGGGAGAAAGACAGCATTTTGACACTTCCTCTGTCATGTACTTAGCACAAATTCCACAAGTTGCTTGTATTTAGGGACCTTGTCTACATCAACACTTGGCTTGCAAGGGAGGGGAGTGTATAGATACAGCTTGAACTGAGAGCAAGTAAATGCATGTGTCTGTCATCTTCTCTCACTTACTCCTTCATTTTCACCTCCCTAGAAGCATTCTGGTGAGGCAATATTCAGAATAAACCTCTTAGAGCTGACAAAAGATTCATTAAGAATATGGGCTAACAAGTTCAATGACACTGTCCTTCAGGCAAAATATTCCCTTCTCTCACCAGCCAGCTAGCATCCACCAGGCAGACAATCCTTCTGAGAACAAATCATATTTATAGCTCCATTCTACAGACAGGCTGACTCAAAGTCTGAAAAAGTGAAAGCACTGGACAAGATCATATGCAGGGGGTGACAAAGTTGAAACTCTGACCCTCTCACCTTATGCTTTTGAGTTAAACCATGGATTGGCTGGAATCACAGCTCTAACATGCAAACACCAGAAAAGCTGTTCTATCTGCCTCCATCACTGTTAAATATTATGTCCTTCAAACACTTCATGAAATTCATGGCAACCTATCTCAGTTAGCTCATCCCAAACTGTTCATTTTGTTAGGTTTGGTTTTCTGAGGCCCTATCTCAACAAAAGTTGTAAATCAAAAGGAAAAAGTCCATATGCACTTTCTGAACATTTTGTGAGATGCTTGTCCATCCAATGCTCCAATATTTCTTGGCCCTGGAGTCTCTAACACTAGGTCCATTGTATTGCACAAGAGTGTCGACAAACACTACACACTAAAGGAGGAAGGCAATGGACCTATCATCTGCTTTCTATCCCATATAGCTTCCTAATCAATCTTTTCCTGTGATAACTTGGGGACTGAAGATACACTTAAAGCAACACAGAATTCTGTGAACACTAGCCATCCTCCAAAGGCATTTTTTTTTTTTAATCACAAAACAGGAAGTTCCAAGCCATTGAAATTCACCAGTATATTTGCTTGAAAGTCTTCTGGAACAACAAAACAGAACATGCCTATCCAGGCAAGAAGACTATTATAAAAGCAGATGTTCTGCTCACTTCCACGTCAGAGAAACACATTGTCAATTTAGTTAACATCCTCTGGTCGTTTGAACAGGCTTCTCAGGAAGTCAGCAATGATATAACTCAAGTACAATATGATCCTTATGTCCCCATTTATCTCCTACTTGTACATCTTAGCAGAAGATAGATGTGTGTGTGTATGTTAAATGAATTAGAAAGACGAAAACACACTGGTCGTTGGGCTACTCACTACTCTCACTAAAATGTCAACCCACACAGGTGGGATTCAGGGAACAAAAGGTGCCTGAAGGGTGGATGGAATCTGTCAGACATGGATTATATTCCTTGGTCCCCACAAGAAGCACAGAATAAATCACCCCCACACTCACCCTGCGTAGATCAACCACTGGGAAGATAGTCCCCAGACTATCCCAACATCCAATGTCAGGGGACTTTGTCTGCCTTTTCCAGTGATCTGATCTCACAGTGTCTGGGGTAAAGCGACCCTGTTTCAGGTCAGCCAACTCAGGAAGAGAGGTAAAGGTTGTGGGTCAAGAAAAGGGACAGAAGGGAAATGAAGAAACAGAATAAAAGAAGGGGAGAGTGAACAAAGAGTAAACAAGGTACAATAGAAAAAGGAAAAGGAAGGACAGAGGTAAATAGTTGTGACTGTGGGCCAAAAGGGGCTGAGAAATGGTGTGGTTAGGCGTCCCCACAACGGTCCAGCTGCTAGTTAGAGATTCCACCACTCAGAACGGGGCCATTTAGTAGGCCTGCACAGCGCCGCCAGTGACAGGACAGGGACAATCAAAGTGCACAGACGCACTCTTTAAGGTCATTATAGGGAGAGAAATTTGGATTACGGACTGAATTAACTTTAGGTCCTCCCAAAACAAATAGACATTAGTCATTACGTTAAATATTCCCAAATGTCTACAGCACATACACATGTGTGCACGTGTGCTCTCTCTCTCTCTCTCTCTCTCTCTCTCTCTCTCTCTCACACACACACACACACACACACACACACACACCCCTGGCAAAAAGATAAACACATTTATAATTCAGTGTCAATAGGACAAGTTTTATCCCTCATTTAGGGAGTTTTTGAAGGCACACTGTGATAAGTTTCTTTAAGCTAATGTGTTCATAAAAATGCAATGCAAATAAGTTTATCAAAGTCACTATTAAGCCCACATCCTCTGTCTTACTAACCCAGACTTGGATTTAAATAGCTAAACATCATCTAGCTTGATGAAGTTAACTAAGACTCGCTGGTCAGGGTAACGGAGGGCAAAGAGTGGAGGGTAGAAGGGTCCGAGCTCCAGTCAACCTTCCTCTCCCTCAAGACATCAATGCCACCCAAGTAGCACCAGAACTGCAAGGCAGCCAGACATCAGTGGGATTTGAACAAAGAGCCAAAGGGTCTCTTTATTAAATGTCTGCTTGGGGCCTTGCAAACCCAGAATTTAACCTTATGCTACTGGGGTAATGTTCATTTGGGAATACTTAAGCTTAAATTACTCTTAAATCACTCCTCTGTGCTAGACACACCCAACTCTTGGCAGGGAACCAGAGGCGGGATGCGCCTCCCAGGACCCAACTATTCAAACCTGAAACTTGAAAGGCCTCAAAATCCAAAAAGCAAACACAGCTTCCTAATCACTTTTTTAAATCATCTGCTTTCTCTATCACTAGCACCTTGTTTTTCTGGTGAATAGGACCAAGTAGAAGTCAGAAGTGAAAGGCTAGTCCAGGCTGGGCTGTGTGTGGGGGGATCTGCAGCTGGGCTGCAGCAGTGCCAGGAGGACACAGAAGCACAGAGCAGGCAGACCTGCCCAGACAGAGGCTGGGAAGCCACTTGGCCCTTGGTGAATGGTGTCACTTTGTGAAAGTTACTTGACCTTCTGGGCATCTGTGCCTCTGTTTCCCTATCCATAAAATGGGAATAATAGCAACGTCTAAATCCTAGGGCTATTATGAGGATTAAGTGAACTCTTATATGCAAGAGCTTCAAAGGGCACCTATTAGCTTAGATGATTGTTATTACTACTATACTATTATTACCGTAATTATTCTTAGTTTATAAACCACGCATTACTCCCGCTTGTCTGCCCAAGTAAATACATACCCCCTGGTGTGGCGTTCAAGGTTGGAACCATCTGCCCTCAGCCTACTTTCATAGCCTCATCTCCCATGGCTACCTGCCATGTGTCATATGCTGGAAACAGAAGAGAGGGTTCGCCATTGTCGGGACGGAGCTCAGAGTTCCTTAACTCAACTTACATAATTTCCTCTCCTTTACGCCCATCCACATTTCTATCAAAAGTGGACCCACCTTCAGCTTGAATGTCTATTCACTGAAGGTGTAAAATTCAACATCTCTAGTTAGTTGTGTTGTTTCTCATATGATGTGGCTTCCAACCCTTTATAATCATTTTCAACCTCTTCTTCGTGTACTCCAGCTGCCAGTGTCCTTCAAAAGTAGCAACCAACACTGTGCACAAGACTCTGGATTTGCTCTGACTAATCCAGAGTATAAAGGGGCAGGTCATTTTCATAATTAATTTATTTCTTTATTGCACCCTAATATAATGTCAGCTTTTTAGAGGCCGCTTGATATCTCTAACTGATACAAGCTTCTGTTCAACTAAATATTCTTCACTTAAATCTGTTGCCAGGCCTTCCCATAACTATGCCATGGATTTTTTTTAATCCTAAATGAACAATTTTACATTTGTGTCTACTGAGTGGCACCTTGTAGTTCCCAGGGCAGAGTTCCAATTTGACAGAATAATTTGGAACATACTTTGTTATCTTTTGCATTGGCTATATCTTCCAATGAAGTCATCAGAAAAGTATTCTATCTGCGTCATGGATACCAATGTGAAATAATATAGGAACAAGGACAGATTATTGCAGCCATCAATTAAAGAGTCTCCCCAGCTTGACAGATCCACAGACCTCGAGATATGCTAATTTCATCGGCTGTCTAACTCACCACCCAGCCCACTTGCATGACCTTATCCACAAAGACATAATGAAACTATACAAAATGCTTTCCCAAAACCAAAGTTTTCAATGCGTATACCATTCCCCTAGTAAGAATCTTTTTCTTCCAAGAGCAGGAGAGTTATGTTGCTGTGACAAGCACTACCATTCTTTTCTAATGCTCCAAAACAATGCTTAGATACATTTTTCATGGCATATAAAAAAGAAATGGGAGGCCAAGAGGGAAGGCTCACAATTCAGTAATAGGAAGAAGCCCAGAAATCCCACCCAGTCTAGGATATTTACTCTACTGAACCTAAGGGTCAGAAGAACTTCCGAATATAATACGGCCACTCCTTAGCAGTTTGTAACTGCCAAGTAGGAGAGTACAACCCCTGAACCTTTAGACTTTCGAAAGTTTTTAATCCTATCCTGGTTGGCCTCCCAGATTCTATCAGGTGAGCCATATGGCAAACTAGGAAGAGTTAAGGTCTCCTGGGGTCGGTCTCGAGATATTTCAGAAAACTCTTCAGTCACAACAATTTCTCCCTCAGGACTTCCATCCACTGAGAAAGGCATTTCCCTGTTCCCACCATGACCCGGAGCAAACAAAGACAACCTTTAGATAGAGCAAACACTCTTGTGTGACCGGACCTGGCCTAGAATTCTGGACTGTGATCTGTTCATTTTAAATAGGCTGCAGTTACTAGTCTCCCAAAATGTTCCCCCAAGAACCATGAGCCCTGATATTCATGTCCTTGGATAGTCCCCTCCCTCTGACTCTGGGCTAGCTCTACAACTTATACTTGACCAATAGGAAACAGCAAAAGTGACACAGCATGACTTTAATGCTATGCCATAAAAAGCCTTACATCTTGGGATGCTCTCCCAGCAACCCAGCCTCCATGCTGCTGCAGCTACAGGACACCCCAAGTGCGAACCACCCAGCTGAACTCAATCAACACTCAGAATGGCAAGAAATAATTCCTTTTAAAACACAAGGTTTGGGGGTAGTTATACAGAAATAGATAAGTGGAATTAGACCCAAGGTGGAGGTTGTGGATGCCAAAATCTACTTTATTCAAGGCCTAGAAATGCCAAAGATGACCCTGGGGTTAAAGAGTTACAGCCATGTTGCCTTGGGCTTCAGATTTAGAGGGCAATGATGGACCCCAAACTCTGAAATAAAGATCTGCCAGGAAAAAATGAGCTCTCTGGCACTATGCCTTAGAGACTGTTAGAGAATATCATACAACAGCAAAAGAGCTTCCTTTACTTCAAAAACACCCAACTGAAATTTCAGTATCATGAGTTCCTTATATGTCATCTTTAAATTTTAAAGTCTGAAATAATTTTTTCTCGAACTTTTAGGATCTTGATTGGATTAGAGGAGCTACTCTTCAAATTAAAAAAAATCAATAGCTCCTAAAATACTGAAAAGGCCATTCATTCGAAGTGATTCTACACACAGTGCAAGGTAATGGGTATGCAACTGGAATCAAAGGAGACAGCCTCTGCTCTCATGGAGCTTGTAGTCCAGTATGAAAGAGAGACTGTAATCAAGTAAGCAAACAATTACAACTTTGACATGGAGTACAGCAATGAAGAAGTAATGACAGGATAGAGAAAATTCTAAGGAAGGCCTCTCTGGAGAAGAAATATTTAATCTGACACCTGAAGGATAAGAAAAGGTTCCAAAGTACTTCGTATAGGTTAAAGGACTTGAGAGTTAAGACTCATATAATAGATAATTATAGTGAACTGTAATTTTTTCATTGATTTACCTGTGCACTTAATGCACTTCAAAGTCTTCTACTGGAATTTGGACTCATTTCTAGAATGTCTTAAAGCCTCCTTCCAACTGACTACTCACCTCCTCTACTCTTCTGCTTTGCCTTAGTCCTCAAGGCTCCTCCAATACAGATTTCAGAGTTTAGTTCTCACTCTGCACAGAACCCCTCTATTTGACCCTCTTACACACATTCTCCTGACTTTATCCCCAACAGTCCTCCCACACATGGACTGGTGGTGTCTCTCCCTGCAACCATCACCACAACCCCAAGAAAGAGGACCTTACCTCACTCCCCACCTGAGCCTCAGCCCTCCCTGCTCCTAAGAGAGAGGGAACCTGACATCTTACCAGAAATTATTTGTTTACTACTTTAAAAGTTTTCCCATTATTTTTAAGTAATATGTGGAGGTTTTGGGG
>ML106509.1:123326-143602 GCA_003697995.1 Taxidea taxus jeffersonii
AAAAAAAAAAAAAAAAAAGGAACCAGAGAGCTGATCAAACTATGACTGAAACATAATGAAAAATCTACATATAGATTTTTAGTTTCATAAGCTACTAAATGTCTTTTATTTCTTAAATAGCTTAAATTTTTTTCTTTATTAACTACTAGCATCTTTCAGGTATACTTAACTATACAAGAAACTCCTGCAATGAATGTAAGAAAAAGAAACAAATGAAAACCAATTTCAATATTAAATATAGTTCAGAGTTCACAAAACCCCAAACATATAGGATATATAATTGGTACATCAACAAGACACTAGTCAAAATTCACAAATATCTGTGTCTATATCAGTCAGAATACACTAAGTTATGCTGCAGTAACAAATAATCCCCAAATCTCAATGGCTTATAACAAGTTTATTTCTTGCTTATGTTATGCAATGTGTCTCATTCTAGGTCAACTGTATCTCAGCTCCATCTTTCTTCCAGGCCCTGGAGAGCCAAAATAACTTCTATCTGGAACATTTCTGTTCTCATAACAGAAAAAAAAAGACAAAACATGGAAAGCCACATGTTGAATTTTCAAAACTTGTCTGTCCACATATATTGGTTAGAACATCTACGTCTAGTCATAAGACAGGAAAGTAATTCTCTCCCAGGAAAAGGCAGTGAATATTTACTTTGAAAAAACAGTCAAATATTTTGTTCAAATTTTTAATTCAAAAATTATTCAAATATTGTATTTGAAGTAAAAGTCTGCCATAGTACCTAAAGTTGATAAACTATACACTACCCATTAAAAGAATAATTAAGACCCGACAGGATAGTCAGGATCCAACCTTATAATTTATTGGCCCACAAATCATAATCTGAAAAGATGTTCTTCTAAGACTGTAATAAATCAGGCCTTTGATAAATAATTACGGAAAACTCTTAAAACATTATCTTTTACTATTATAAAATTGTGATGATTACTACTGAGGTGCAGGTCAATAGAAGGCAGAATCAGAAAGATTATCTAGGCCATGATGGAACTGGAGGGGAAACATCCACAGGAGTATATCCATCTCAGTACACTATTCTAATATTTGACTTTACTATTGGGCTTGCCATCTATAAGGGGACGCCTGACAGTGGCTTTGCAGAAGTCATAGGACTGAACAGGAAGATTCTACTGAGGATTTCAAAGTGCCAGTCATAGTACAAATATGATCTCATTGAGACACCCCAATACCCCTTTGATGTATGTAGTCTCATCTCTTACAGAAGTGAAGTTGACATCCAAGTTTGCAGAGCTACTACAAAGTCCCAAAACCTACACCTCCCATAAGTCATGGTTTGCTAGACAAGAGACTGGATCTGATCTCACCAAAATTGTGTGAGGAGGTGATTCCAAGCTTACATTATTGTCCCCTGCCCAATCAGTGCAAGTCCTCAGGGAGAGCTCAGGCACTTCCTGGGGGTTAAGCTCAGTGTGTTCTCCTACAGAGACCAAGCAGTTTTTGACCAACCATCAGAAACCTTAGCAGTGATATTCCAGGTCTCCCCAGATAAGACAAAACTGCACTGGAAAGCAGAAGTCTTCCCACATAGGAGTCTTGACACCTACAATGCTACAGGTGAGATGGGAGTTGTGGAAAAAGAGGGGGGAGGGGCCAGAAAATGGAAGGAAATCTGTTCAGTGATTCAAGAAAACCTCATTTGGTGAAAATCCCAGACCAGAGCAAGACTGAGGAGTGAAGAGGCCAGTTGCTGAGGTCTGAGGGAGTGAGCTGGAATCATAGCAATGACAAGAAGCAGGAGTGCACTTAGAGTTATCTCAGGGCACAGTTGGCTGAAAGCAAATCAATCCGTATATGACTGGTCTCTATTTGCATAGGGCTCAGATCTGGGTGAGTCAGTACTTCTGCGTGACTTTAACCCCATTGAGCCAACTCCTTTCTGATAAGGCTGCACCTTCTGTGCTCCTGTGCAGTGGGGGAGATTTGGCACCCTTCGCCAAAGGTTTCACTACCTTTGAATGAACTAAATAATGTCTGTCATCCTTCATTCCCCCAGCAAGTTATTCCATGTGATCTCTCGGTAACCTGCCATTCTAGGACATTATCACAAGTATTCAGAGAAGCTACAAGAATGTTCTGGTTAATTCAATACCAATATGTATGCCACTTTTCAGCTAACAAAGCACTTTCCAGTACAGTATCTCATTTGAACCTCCTAGGCGCCCCCGACCTCATATCAATCCTGCAGAGCAGTTATTATCATTCCCACGTTAGAGTTGCAGAAACTGAGCTTGAGACCCATTTGTTATTTGGCCGAAGTCTCACAGCAAGTGGCATAGGCAGCATTTGAACTTGAATATTCTGACAATATCACATTACTCTGAGGAAAGAAATTCAGAAATAAGAGAACGGTTGTGGGAACTGGCAAAGAAGACTGCACTGGAATGGAGAAAAGCTGTCCAGATGATGGCTGTAAAATTATTTCAAGGAGAAATGAAGACAAATTGGAATTAAGCTCTCTTTTAATTATGCATTTACCAGTGATCTGTCATTGAGAATGAACTAATACATAGAGTATCAATTTTCAGTAAATATAAATGGCAAATAAGGCATTTAATGAATTGCAAATGACAGTGTTTCTAAGAGTAGTTATCAATCACCAGTAAGGGCCTTCCCATTTATTAGTGATATATTTCATTTCAGCAAAGAATCTAATGGAATAGCTTGGAGAGAACACAGGGATGGTACAGATGGTGGCAGGGAAGGTAGGTACAAGAAATCAAAGTTCTCCTTTATCCATTCCACATGCAAAGGAAAGACAAGGGAAGGAACATATTTGCAAATGGGATTCGAAAATAGTCATATAACCGGTGAAATGTTAACACAGCAAATTCCTCAACCATAAGGTAGGTTCTTGAGCCAACTAACAACAACAACAACAGAAATGCCAAGCAAAGAAGGCTGGCCCCATGTGAAGAGCAGTTCAGAGAAGACAAAAGACAAAAGACCGACTACTGGAAGAGTCACCATGGTTATGGAGAGGACTCCAACGTGCTCCAAGTTGCCAAATTACCTCAGAGAAGGAGTCTACAGATTCACACAGTAATAGGTATTTTCCCTGGCCAGAGTTTGATTCAAAACAAAAATTTTTTTTAAAGGGGGCGGGGAGACTCTCACATCTCCTTCCCCTACTTCATCCTGCTGACCTGTCCAAAAAAAAAAAAAAAAAAAAATCCATCTCTTTGGTCAACTAACTGATTTTAATGTTGTTTTAAAGTATTTGGGGCTCCTGAGTGGTTCAGTGGGTTTAGTGCCTGTCCTCAGCTCAGGTCATGATCCCAGGGTCCTGGGATGGAGCCCCACATCCTGCTCCCTGCTCAGCAGGAAACCTGACTCTCCCTCCCCCTCTGCCCCTTTCCTAGCTCATGCTCTCTCTCTCTCCCTCTTTCTCAAATAAATAAAAATCTTTCTCAAATAAATAAAAAATCTTTTAAGAAAATTAAAAAATAAAGTATTGATAGTTTGTTCTGACTGTGGTTGTAAAGCCATCATGCAAAGGATTTAGGGCACGGTGAAATGATCAGGGGGCCGTAAGTCTAATAGCATCTCTCGAAGCTATTACAGAAGGCATGGTTCAGGAAAGAAATGTTGGCAATCGCAAAACCAGAAAAGAGAGAGCTGCAAAGAAAGGCAAAAAATATCTATAAATGGTGACTATGATCAGTCACTCAAGTTTAGCCTTTCTTCTAATTTTTAAATTACCGATTTAATTTTAGCCGCATATAAACCAGGGTGGAAATGTCTGCAACCACCTCTGAAGCCAGCCAAATTGCCATTTTCCCCAGGAAATCTAAGAATTCAACTTCTCATTCAAAAAAAATTGCATATTTATGAAGCCAGGGTCTAATTAAATTACATCAGTCATCAATCTGATTTTGCTAAACTTCCTTTTCACAGAACTACTAGTAGAGATGTGTGAATCCCCAAATATGAATGTTGAAATATTGAACTATTAGCACCGTGTTTTCTAAACAAACCCTCTTATAAGCACAGCTGGTTGGAGCCTTGCACATCTTCTCTCTCCCACACACCTATGTTTTTCCTGCACATCCCTGCTTCTGCCATCCTGTCTCCCCCACTTCACTGGTCCCATAATCCGAATGGTAGAAAAGTGTGAACGAGCAAAAGCCAATTTTGTTATTACTACCATTTCCTTCTGCTTACTCTCAAAACAGAAGCTGCATAAAGGAGAAAGAGGTCACATACAAAATTATTAAAAGAATCCTTCACAGAAAATCATTCACCAAACAGAAGCTTCATAAACATTAACTGAAGACGTTAGGACAGCTCTGGCCTGGCCTTGCTCCTTCATCTCCAGAGGGCTCTGAATCGGGCCTGTCTTTTAGAACACAGCTTCCTATTTTACCTCAATGGCATTCGAAAAGCTCTATAGCAAAAACAGACTGACACATTGAGAATGAAATGAAGAATTTCTGCATCGTGAAAAAGATGCTCCACTCTCATCAAAGAAGTCACAAAACTTCTCCTGATAGCAATGGATATATGCAGCCTAGTAGCTAAGAAAACTTTCCTCAGTTCCACCCTTCCCATATGGGTGGCCTGGAGAAAGTTACCCATCTTCCTAATTTCAAGCCTCGGCTGCAGAATGGAATCATTCTGTTTTCTCCAGTTGACCCTATAGCTTTTGGGAAACTCCTCTCGCATTGCAACCTAGAATGCTCTTAAAATACCTCAGATACGTGTGATTCTAAAGCCCCATTTCTGAGGTGAGAAAATTATACTCTCAGTTCCTGTCATTTTATATTTTATATTCATTTTATATGGGTGTTCCAATCAAAATAAACATTCAAAAGCTCTTATAAAAACATGGCTTTAATCTCTCTTTTAAACAATTGAACCGCCTTATCCCTTCACACCTGGTTTGAAGAAAATTCTAAAAACTAAAAAATGCAGGTAATCGCTTTGAAGGAAAAAAACAAAGGGGCAATTAGATTAAATGTCATTGGGATAAGCTGCACAATCCAAATGAAATTCCTAAAAGGATTTGTGCAACACAGTTAATAATTTTGAGGCATACAACTTAAACAAAAAATGGAGACCCCTTCAAATGTCCAAAGATACACGTAAGCACACACTTTAAGGCCTTTTTACGGGCTTTTTCCTGCCTTTCAGTAAGGTCATTCTCCTTCACCATAAGTGCACACAAACCTCTGTGTTCCTTAACAGGGTCTGTTCCAGTGTCCACCCCACTGAGCTCAGCGAAACCTCTAGAAGCATTGGGCACGTTGAGCCAATGTGCACTCGGGTGCAACTGAACATACCTGGACCATCCAGCAACATAGAACATGTTCATTTAATGGATTTTCATGTATATGGAAGTGAGTGACTGATAGCATTGATTAAAACCAACCAGGCATAAGGGTCATTTGCAGTCGGCGTCCAAACTTCCTAAAATATAGCATAATCCCAACTCTTCTGCTTTTTAACATGTCTGGGTAGAGGCATTTATTTTATCTATTTGTTTGTTTGTTTGTTTGTTTGTTTTTGCAGTTCCTTTTCTGTTGTCCCCACATGTCTTCTCTAGAATCCCCGGGGGGCTCCCTTTGCATGGGAAGGGTTGTCAGAAGCATTTGTGTGTGGGATTCTAGAAAAACAAAAGACAAAAGCGACAAACAATACAAAAGTGCTCTCTCACAAAGCAGGTGTGGATTTTGTTTTTGTTGTTTTTTAATCTAAAACACATTACTGTCTCTTTAGAAATGACCACCAGATTGAAATGGTCAAAAAGATGTCAGAGCTCACGGACTCTCAAAAGATCATCCACTCTCTGTGATGAAGTCACCCCAACGATGGCTTCTCACAGCTAGAAATCTCTCACCTGTGACTGCTACAAAGGCCAGAAATCATAGGCAGAAAGCAAGTGCTAAGAGATTATTTCCGGGGCACCTGGGTGGCTCAGTGGGTTAAAACCTCTGCCTTTGGCTCAGGTCATGATCCCAGGGTCCTGGGATAGAGCCCCGCATCGGGCTCTCTGCTCAGTAGAGAGCCTGCTTCCCTTCCTCTCTCTTTGCCTGTCTCTCTGCCTACTTGTGATCTCTGTCAAATACATAAATAAAATCTTTAAAAAAAAAAAGAAGAAGAAGAAGAAGAAGAAAAAAAAAGAGATTATTTCCAGCTTCCAGCCCCATGCCTGAAACTGAAAGAAAGCCTCACATTAAAACATATATAACCTTGGAATCAACCCCCAAAGGCAGCATTTGCAGCCACCCTGCTATCTCTATCCCCCTAGTTCTTTAATTAAAATGACCTTCTTCTTCCCAGTTCCTCATACCCAGGACTCATTACTCCCCACTTGCTGGGTTTCATCCTCAGTGATTCTGATTTTAGTTGGTTTGGGGTGGGTCCCAAGCATTGTTATATTGAAGCTGTCCAAGTGATTCTCTGAGGTCATATCTGAGTCGTTGTATCTTCCCTTAACTTGTCCACTGCCCTCTTTAAAAAAAAAAAAAAAAAAAAAAAAACCAAGCAAAAAAATGGACTAGATCTGAGAACTCAATAGCCTTCCCCTTATTTAAGTCCTACAGATTTTTCAGTTACGCAACTAGCCAAATACTTTGTTGCAAGGCCCTAGAGATTTGGATATTAAAACAAAGTTGAGGATGGGTTACAGGACTTGGTTTCAGAAGTCATGCATACAGGAAAGATCCAGAAATTTGTTGCTTGCTTCCCTGCCATAAAAATACTGGTGACCTGGGCACCTGGGTGGCTCAGTTGGTTAAGTGTCTGCCTTCAGCTCAGGTCATCATCCCAAGGTCCTGGGATTGAGCCCCATATCAGGCTCTGCTCAGCAGGGAGCCTGCTTCTCCCTCTCCCTCTTCCTGCAGCTCCCCCTGCTTGTACTCGCACTCTCTCTCTGTCAAATAAATAAATAAATTCTTTATTTTTTTAATATTTTATTTATTTGAGAGAGAAAGCACAAGTTAGAGAGAGAACAAGCAGAGGGAAGGGCAGAGGGAGAAGCAGACTCCCCACCGAGCAGGGAGCCTGACATGGGACTCAGTCCTGGGACTCCAGGATCATGACCTGAGCCAAAGGCAGGTGCTCAACCGACTGAGCCACTTAGGCACCCTAAATAAGTAGAATACTTAAAAAAAGAAAAATGTACCCGTGACCTTGGGGAAGTTACAGTCACAGTGCATTATTCAGAAAATCAGAATCTGGGGTGCCTAGGTGGCTCAGTCAGTTACACATCTGTCTCCAGCTCAAGTCATGATCCCAGGGGCCTGGGATTGAGTCCTGCGTGGGGCTCCTTTCTCAGTGGGGAGCCTTCTTGTCCCTCTGCCTCTGCCCCTCCCCCCACACTTTCATTCACACACATTCTTTCTCTCCTTCAAATAAATAAATAAATAAAATCTTAAAAGAAAAGAAAAGAAAGTCAGAATCTGAATCCAGTACCATTTACTAGCAAGTTGTAAAGTATAATTAGTTTATGATTTCAGACAATGAAGTAATGATGTCTCACCTAAATCATTCATTCAACAGAAATTTGTAGATTTCCTAAATAAAACTAAAAACATTAAGTGGTGGAAAACCACACCACAGATAACTCTGGAAAGAAAACGAAAGACAAAGAGATGACCAGCCCTTGTTGTAAACCAACACTTGACCATAGAGCTGCAGCAAAATTCCTCTTTACTGAGAGTTGTATGAGATCATTTCTTTAAATTAAGGTGTCCTCTGTCCAAAATCTTATTACCTTTTATGAGCTCTGGAATGTTCAGGCAGTGTAATGTTCCACTTTTATTTCTGGATGAAAAAAATAAAGCAGTGGAGCATTCAGACCAAGTTCTTGGCTTTGGTGTAAAGCAGTTCCCTCCTGGAACCCATCTCTGCCCTTGGGACTGAGAGGCCAATAGCAAATAACTAACATGTCTCCAGTGCCCTCATCTCTAAAACAAAATAATACTATCCCCCACCTCACAGAGGTATGGGAACTAACCTTAATAATGCATGAACACTCGATAACCTTGATTAGTACGATTACTTATTGCTGTTATTATAACTTAACTTTACAGACAAAGAAACTGAGGCACAGAGAGGCTAAGGAGCTTGTCCATCATGACACAGCAAGGTAGTAGGAGAGCCAAGTCTTCAGCTGAAACAATGTGGCTCCAGAATCTACAATCTCTCTAGCATTTTTAATATCCCATCACTTCTGGAACTTTCGATAGCACATTAAATTTACACAGCTGTTTACAGCTTATAAAAGATTACACATATGTCACCTTATTTTAACATCACCAGTCTGGAGGAAGTCAAAACAGACATTGTTATTGTTCCTATCTTATACTTGAGGGTGTTGAGTTCAGAGGGTTAGTGCCCTGCCCAAGGACACCAGGTTAATAAATAGCAAAGTAGGGACTCAGACTGTGTCCTGAGTCCTCGGGCAGCATCATCCCCCAGAGGACATGCTGATGGAGCCCAAGATATACTGAACTTTTGAGATGACCACACCTAAGGAAAAAACAAGAGTCTATCTTCAAAGTAGATAGGGCTTACAAGGCTACAGAACATTTCCCCTTGGGAAAGTTAAGACTGATAGTCAAGTCTACATAATGAGAGGTTAAGATGTGCTGGGGAGAATTCAGTGGTAGCTTTCCACACATCCTGGTAGCAGGCTACAAGTCCCAGCCAATGCCACCAATTCCCTTGGAAGTTTTCCTAAGATGCAGCTCATTGTATTAGATATCAGAGTATTTCCTTTCTTGAGGGTAAAGCCTTAGTGACGGAGATTACCATCACTGAAGAACAGGAAGAGAGATGTGATACAGAGATCTTGAGGTCCTTTGAAAGCCCTCGATGCATAATGCTTTTTACCTTGACATTTCCCATCCTCTTCAGATCCACCTACCTAGTATTTTTAGGCCAGAGAAACAAAGATACAACACTGTTTCATGGGTCAAACAACACCTATGCTGGTGTTTTAATATTGCAACATTATCGATAAGGTGCTAACGTTACTAGCATCTTAAGCATTTAGGCAAATGGGGTGGAGGGTGTGCTCGGGATTTCAAACTGTGCCCAGCAGTAATGATATTGGATGCACTATTTCTGTGCCAAGCCTAGTGGCTAGAACATTGGCTTGGACACATACACCCAGCACAGCAAGATGGTTGGCAAAGAGAACTGGAAGAAAGGGCAATGCTTTTTATTCTTATTTCTGTCTTACAGACAACAAAATCAACATGCCAGCCTGAGACACAAGCCTTGCACTTGCCTGTACCATACTGGGCTGACACCATCTATTCACAAGTCTGTCTCTCCCGGTAGACTATAAGTTCCTCACAGGCAGGACACATATGTCATTTATCTTCATATACTCAGTGTCCAACACAGGCTGCTGAATATATCGTCATAAATATTTTTTTAAATGAACTGAATTATGAGTCCAGAAACCTACTGTGCCCTTCTGATGCTGTCACTAGCCTAGGGTTTGCAGATCAAACACGAAACTCTCCCTCCCTCCACATAAAGCACCTTTGTGCTTGCTTCCAGCTTGTGGACCTAGCGACATGTCCATGTAGTAACTACAAGTGCATTTGACAAAATGAAGCTAAATATAATACTGATACACCTTATCTGCTCTGCCTTAGGGTAGAGAATGAGACGAGTTGACTATGCGTGCCATTCTCTAAGTTTTCATGTACCACACTTCAAATACTTAATAGATGTTCTCCTCACTTAGCTCTCTGCTCAGAAAGGTCTTCTCTGTCCACCCTATGTGTCATCTCTAGCAAGCCACCTTGCTTTAGTTCTTCATACTGGAAGTTAGCATGTGGAAGTTCATGACCATATACATTTATTTCACCAGAATGAGATCTCCATGTGAGCAATGGCCTTGTCTGAGTGTGTACAGCCACCTTCCCATTGCCTAGAATTATAGGTGTTCAGTAAATAGCTGTTGAGTGAATGGGTGGGTGATAGTCACAGCAAGCATTTAAAGAGAGTCTGATTTTGTTTTCAAGTATCTTGAATGAAAAACCATCTCAGCATTAACACCCAAGTGGAGCAGGCAATGACCTCCACATCTGACAGGTATTAAGAGAAATAGAGTACGGTATTATTTTCAGATGGAAGACCCCAAACACTTAGCTGGGCAGGTGTGTGACTTCACAACGTTAACAAAATATTTGAAAAATCAGGCACAGGATTCAGTATTCCAAGCTCGTGAAACTACTCTCTGTAGTCATTGATAACCAGCAACAGGCACAGAGTGATCTTTGTCTCAGTGATTAAACTACTGTCATGGGTATATGTCAATATTTTCAGGAAGGCAAGTGTTTCTAGGATTTTGTTCATCATGCCTTTTATATACTAGGCACTCAATAACCATTTATTGACATGACTTGATTGATCTCAGCTAAAATATGCTTTGAAAATGTTAACAAGAGTAATGCCCCATGGAACAACCTTTATGCACTCAAGAAAAAAATACATGAATTTGGAACATATACTGTACTCTAAGGAATCAAAATTGCAAAGTAAATTAATTCTTAAAAGGATTTATATGACTAAATTTTAATTCCATGAATGATACCTTTTCAAATCCAATCTAAAATGTCTAGCATGTTTTTAATCTAATATAGTCCAATGAGCTTTAATAAACAAAGTTGTTCCCACTAGAGCCAAAACCCAGCTATTCCATTTTTGTAACCTTCTGTGTAAAGGAATGAGCTGAACTAATTTTTTTCTGAATTTTTTATATTTAATCAACAACATCATTGCCAAAGAAAACCACTTTTCAGAAGTCTCTCTATCCTGGTTTATAACTTATAATCAAAAACTGGAATTTTGCATCTGATGGGCTTTAGTGTGTAACATTATACTGTCATATTTTTGATGCTATAGTTAAAACTAAGAGATAGTTTCCATTATAAAAGTTTTCCCATAGCCTGGTTACCCAGTGAAACACATTTTCCTATAAAAATGGTCTTTCCAATTCGTAGGTTAGAAATTATTGTGGGTAATTTTTTTAAAGAACATCAAAAATTTTTTATTGGCTTCAGATAACTTTCTGCATTTGTGTAGTCCCATCAGTGATCTTAAGGTGGATATAAAAGGATAAGGCAGTGTGTTAACAATGCACCGGGCAAACAAAGAAATTATAATTTAAAAAAAAAGAAAGAAAGAAAATTGAGGCTTGAAACCCTTATCCTTATCCAGTTAGAGTTACATGGATCAATTTCAATTACAACTGATTCTAAGCAGCAGGAGAAAAATGGGAGTGGGGGCATGAATATGAGGTCCAGAAAAATCCAATAAGCTTGGAATATCACAGATATATGACAGCGGATCTTACAAAAATCTACCTCAGCTCTAGACTTCAGCCCTTTGTCCCTCGGGGGGATAACGATGCTTGGAAATCTGATCTGTCCCAACAGGGTGAGGCAACCCTCTATGACCTTCCCAAAGCCCTGCTGTGCCCATGGTTCAGAGGCCAACACACTTCACCCTGAACTGTGAGCTTCCTTTAATTGTATACTTCACTTTCATTTTCCCTTACAGTCCTGGTTTGGAGAACTCCTCTGTCTGTTCTGTTCTGAAAACTGGAAATGCCCCAAGTATCATCCATAGGGGGCTGGTTCAATAAGATGTGTGACATCCAAACAATGGTAGATCTGCTGCCTTTAAAGGAATGTGTTAGGTTGATACATATGGATGGGGGAAAGGTTCAAGGTATATTGTTAAGTCTTAAAAAAGAAAAATGAAAGTTGCTTTAAAAAAGTATAAATCTACACATGTGCATATACTAATAGAGGCATGGGGGGAAAATCTACAGGACATTATACACCAAATGATGAATAGCAGTCATCTGCAGACACTGTGACAAGAACATGGACCAGAGAGAACTTTCATTTTTTAGGTGATATAGTCTTGTAGTTTTTTATTGTTAGAAGTCTGTATAAATTTTATAATCAGAAAAAAAAGTTCCTAAAATAATTTTTAAAAGAGTTTGATTAAGACTTAGAACATTAGGGACGCCTGGGTGGCTCAGTGGATTAAAGCCTCTGCCTTCGGCTCCGGTCATGATTCCAGGGTCCTGGGATCAAGCCCCGCATCGGGCTCTCTGCTCGGCAGGGAGCCTGCTTCCCTTCCTCTCTCTCTGCCTGTCTCTCTGCCTACTTGTGATCTCTGTCAAATAAATAAATAAAATCTTAAAAAAAAAAAAGACTTAGAACATTATATAATAAACATCAGAGGGTGAATCAAGTCTGAACACATGGGCAGACCACTGTAACATCTATAGTTGGAATTTAGAAGTCAATGCACCATTGAAATTATGTGAAAATGTCTATGCATATTTGCATTTTCTGGAGAGAAGCTCCATACCTTCCATCAGATTCTGGCAAGTGTCAGAAATCCAAAAGGTCATGATTCTAGCAGAAACCAAGAGAGTTGTTTCATCCCTCCATTCATTTTTACTATCACCTTATCATGAAACATTTTATTGCTACTTAATTTCATAGTTCCTGTCAAAGGTAAAGTCTATAACCAGCACCAAAGTATAAAACCTGTGGTTTTTCATCTCTGCCCTCACTTAAAGAAACTCCCAGTGCCTTAAGAACAATCCTGAGAATAGGATAAAAAGTCACACCTGGCTGGTCTTGGGGTAGGAAAACTCCTAACAGGCACTGAAACTCTATAATTATTCAGGACTTGAGGACAGTTGTCCAAGACACTAAGAGTCCTGTTTTCTCCATGAAGATACATGAGATGAGGGGTTTGTGTAATGGGGTTACGAAAGTGGGAAATGGGGTACGGGGATTGGGGAAGGGGTGGAGAAGTCATGGTTGCATTTAAATTAAGGGAACTCCAGGAACTCCAGGGTGCCAAGGTAACTCAGTTAGTTAAGCCTCTGACTCTGGGTTTCAGCTCATGTCATAATCTCATGGGTCCGGAGATTGAGCCCCACTTTGGGCTCTGCACTTAGCAGAGAGTCTGCTTGAAGATTCTTTCCTTATGTCCCTTCCCCCACCTCTCCCCCACCCAAATAAATAAATAAATCTTTAAAAATGAATTAATTAATTAAGGGGACTCCATTGGATGAGTGGGGTTAATTTAATGAGCAAAACAAAATTCAATGCAACATCATTATCTGTCAGCCTTAAATTGTTCAAGAGCCTTAATCATAAATGTATATTAAAATATGGAACAAAATTTATGTTGCTTTGATCTATATTAATATTGCCTATATTGGGGTTACCATTTTTATAAAAACTCAGCTTTTGATGGCTTCTGTAAAGCTGACTACCCCCAAATCCCTGGGAAATACATGAGTTCACAAAACATTTTACCATCTCTATCTTGACTCCACTGACAGTATCCAGAATCCAGTCCATAACAGAGTTTCCATAAAACTTAAGATCAAGCATAGATCAATAACAATTTGTAATTTAAGTAAGAAACCATGGGTTATACCTGCGCTGGCAAAATGAGGAGCATTCTTGGTGAAAATTAGGAATAATTCTCTACTTTCCAAATGTGCTTTCCAGGTGGTTTATCACTGTCAAAATAAGGCCAATTGTGAATTTAGTACACAATTAAAATACACAGTTAAATATAAAGATATTCCAGAGTCCTAGTACCGACATTACCTGACTGTGCAGGTTTTACAGGCAAAGAAATTGAAGGGGTTCACATAATCTACCAAAGCCCACCACTAAGCACCATTACCTAATTGTACCAATATCTGCTATATAAAAAGCAAAGAAGTGGACACTATACAAAACAGAAATGGGCTCTCCAGGAGTTTTATGACTTAGCTAGAAAAATAAGATATCCATATCTATATATAGTGAAAATAAGGATTTTATAATAAAATGCCAAAATGATGGTGGTGAATATAATTCCGTGTTATTGGAATAAAAAGACATAGAGAAATCACATCTCCAGGAGTGATGAGGATGAATGAATCTCATGAAGAAGGGAGGGTTTAAACTAACTCGTAAGGAAGGAATTAGATTTTGAAGGTCAAAGTACTATCTGGGTAGATTTACAGATTAAGGCAACATTGTGGCCAGCAGTTGGAAGATGGAAGCAAAAGGCTGGGCAAGCAAGGGAGAGAGAGGAGCAGAATGAGCAAACCAGTTAGGCTGAATAGACCAGTCTTGGGTAGGGAGATAAATATGCCTGAAAAGTTAATAAAATAATAATGAACACGTATTGAGCTCCTACTGTATTTCAGACACTTTAAGTGCATTAGTTAATCAAATCCTCCCATGAGGTAAGTACTTTTAGTGGCTTACCTTCATTTTACCCACTTAGTAAACAGTGGAGTCAGGATTCCCACTCAGGTCCATATAAGTCAGAACTTGGGCTCAGAATCACCACATTCTTCTAACTCAAGAGTGGGAGGCCCTCCTAAACCAGGCTAAGAAATTTAAGTTTCAGTGTCAGGTGTAAAAATGGGAGTTATGTTATCCGATAACCCAGCAATAATGCCTATATTACTACTTATCACTACTCTAGAGATTCCTGTGTAAACACTGCATTTTATGATGATTTTTCCCCCAATGTTAACTGATAGTAACAAGTATTTGTTGACCAGTTCCTTGACTAGAGTACTAATTTACCTACTATATAGTTCTCAGCCTAAACTTAACTAGGAGAATACCCTGCATTGATATTCTATCACCCTATCTAATTAGTGATGACTAATTAGTCCTCAGGACTTAATTTTACCTATTATTAACCTACCACTTCTGCTGGAAATACAGCCCAGCATAACAGAACAATGTGTGTTAACTTTCAAATATTCCCTGAATATACACAAACCTTTCTGCAAGGAGAGGCACTCTTGTCAAATAATACAGTCATCCCTTGAAAACTAATTTCTTCAGGGTGCCTGGGTGGCTCAGTCAGTTGAATGCCTGCCTTTGGCTCAGGTTATGATCTCAGGGTCCTGGGATCGAGTCCCACATTGGGTTTCCTGCTCAGTGAGAGTCTGTCTTCCTCTCCACCTACTTGTTCTCTCTCCCCCCAACCTCTGGCAAATAAATAAATAAAATCTTTTTTAAAAAAAACTAATTTTTTCATCTGAGGCTCATGTCTTAAAAATCGGTTGGGTTCTTCAGTTACACATGCGCAGGCTGGGACATCTGGACCCTCCTATGGGGCAGGGATGAACTTTTCCTCCCACAGTAGCCAAATTACTTTTTCTCCCACTATGGAAAACCACAGAAAACTATCTCCTAATGATTTACTGCCCAACCCCCAGCCCACAAATCAAAGAATTGGGTTGAGTGAGAAATAAGAAAGAACGGTGGCCAGTGGCTAGCAGAGGGGTAGTGAGTGCTTCAGTTTATTTTCTTAAGCCAATTAATGATAAAGCGGCATGGAGGGAAAGAAAGACACAACATGGCCGTGAAAGACTTTTTTTCCAGATAAATGGCCAGATATCAGATTCTGTAATAAGTACTTCCACCTATCAAAACATACACACACACACACACACACACACACACACACACGCACACACACATTAACTTTGGGTTGGAGGAGGACGATAAAGATCTTAAAAACACAAGATAATATTCAGGAAGCCTTGTGGATATCGTAAAATGTTGGAACTTTGAAGGACCCTTGGAAGTCCTCTAATACAGACGTTGCAAACCCAGGGTCCATGAATTATACAGAGTAGACAGAGGTGTTTCATCGGGCCTGCAAAATGTTGATTGTTTATGATTTTTTTCTTGAACCCAGTCAACACTTTAGAGAAAATTTAAATGATAATCCAGATATGAGTCTTCTCTTAAAAATTGGAGACCTAGCAGCACGGAGTCCCCTTATCCAAATGGCAGGAGCGAGCTAGAACTGAGCAGCAGCTGCCTCCTTTAAAGAAGGCTTGAACTCAGTCCCCCACCACTCCTTCTTGTTCTAGAATACAAGGCTGGGTGTCAAAAATATAAATAAAATAGGAGAGGGCTTAGTGCTTATACCCACTTTGCTTCATTCGTTTATCTTACCTGCCAAATCCTATAGGCATTTGAGTTTACAAGCTCTGCTCTAGACCATTCTCATGATTTAGAGAAGAGTAACTCAGCTAGGATGGTAAAGTGACTTACAAAACTCATTCCACTGGGGCGCCAGTGTGGCTCACTCGGTTGAGCATCTGACTCTTGGTTTCGACTCAGGTCATGATCTCAGGGTTGTGGGATCAAGCCCCTTTCTGGCTCCACACTTGGCTTGTAGTATGTTTGAGATTCTCTTTCCCTTTCTCTGCCCCTCACCTTGCTCCTGCGCTAAATTAATAAACTATTGTTTTAACATCATTAAATTTTTTAAAAACTCATTCCATTAAAAATGAAGTGTTCATCCACAGGGATTACGGTCTAATGACAATGGGAGAGTATACACAACTAAATTTAGGCTGTGTGCATACAATGACACAATCAGTGAAGCAAGGTTAAAATTTCAACCACTTTATTTACCCAGCATCCCCCTCCCCAGGAGGAAAGATTCTCCAGTTTTCAGAATAAATTTACTGCCTATTTTGGCTAGTATACAGCTTTAATGTGCCCAACTTTATCCTCAGGGCATGATTTATTGAGAAGAGAGACAAAATGCTTACTATATACATGCAAATGTTTCTAAAAATGAGACTATAAAAAATAGAGTGGAGGGAAATATGTCTAAAAAATCCCTCTTCAGAAAATTCAAACAATATATTGGAAGGAAAATGAAAAATTTGTTGGGGGATGGCTTTTGACTTAAGTACTTTGCATACATCATCCCAGTTAACCCTCACAGCAGCCCAAGATGGGTGGTATTATTACTACCACTTTACAAGGAAGGGTACATTTCAGAGGCACTTGATGATGACCCGGCTATTCAGTCAGGGACCACACCCAGATTCAAACTCTGAGGAGCAAGATTGCAAAGTTCCTGAAAGAAGGAAATGAGGCTTGTCCATGCACATGGAGAGATCTCACTGATATTTGTGCCAGAAGCCTGCCCATTGCTGAAGCTGACCAAGGGCTATATTCAAGGACTTTCACAAATGTCATAATCTGAACAACTCTAAGGTACAAAATTAATTCCTTTAGGCAAGTTCTTAAACAAGGTTGAGAAAAGCCTTGGTTCCTCCTGTTATTTATAGTCAATGACCTCTAGGCAGGTATTTACTAAGGGGATTAGCAAAATCTCTTCTAAATAACAGTTCTTCTCAGATTTGTCATAAAAGTTAGTAGTCAAGGATTTGGCTGAATATACAAGCCAAAAGCATGTTTGCTAATGAATAAGAATAACAACTAAAATTAAAATAAAAAGTCATTCAAGAATAAGAGCTTTTGAAGAGTCACACATTTGATTAAAAATTCACTTGCTTTTTTTTCTATAATGAAACAGTTCCTTAACCACAAAACAGCTTTTATAATAATGCAGAAGAGTATGGTTCCAAGTAAAACACTCCCCCCATTTTAATCATGGCTATTATTTTTGAAAATGAAAAGGGCTGAGGTCATTGTAATCTATTTTAGGGTTTGCAAGGGTTGGTGGTATTTTTTTCTTGGCTTTGAGCTCTCCATGTTACCAGCTAACTGTTATGGGTTTTGCTATGTGCCCTTTCAAATCCCATTCTTTTTAATAATGTTGTACTTTATACACATAAATTACAGTGAATTCCACTTTCTTTCCTAACAACTCCAGATGGGGTCCACACTTCCAAGAGGACTAGAACTTGCCTTTTTTTTTTTTATTGTTATTATTAAGTATGTACTCCTTAGAACAAGTATGTTCCTATCTTTGTTAAAATGCTGTGGATGTTCAAATGCTAAGAGATTAGTAAAAACATAGAATTCATGTAGTCCTTTTCAAAATCAAACTGAAATATGAGGATAGCATTTGTGTATCTACCGTTTCCAACTTACAAAGACAGACACACATAAAGAAAAAATGCTCGGAAACAAAACATCATCTGGGCAGAGCTCTAGACCTACCCATACCTGTGGACTGGGGAGTCTACAGATAGCCATTTAGGACACATCCCCTGTAGGACCCAGCAGACAAAATTATCAAATATCTAAAGACACTACAGTTACACATTCAGGCCTTCCTTTTCACGTGATTAATATTTCACTGACTTGAGGCGCCTGGGTGGCTCAGTGGGTTAAAGCCTCTGCCTTCGGCTCAGGTCATGATCTCAGGGTCCTGGGATGGAGCCCCGCATCGGGCTCTCTGCACAGCAGGGAGCCTGCTTCCCTTCCTCTCTTTGCCTGCCTCTCTGCCTACTTGTGATCTCTGTCTGTCAAATAAATAAATAAAATCTTTAAAAAATATATTTCACTGACTTTCTGAATTTAGTTTGGCTTTTTATTACAATTCGCTATCACAGCACAGAGAACAGCGCAAGATCCATCGAAATAGCGCCTACCCAGCCACAAGGGAGAGAATGTCTTTACAAAACATACATATGGTGAGGGTCTGCCTACTAAAATGCCTTAAGCTCTGTTTGTTTGTTTGTTTGTTTAAAAAATGAACTTGCGAGCCCAATGTAATAAGATTCTATAGCTTTTATGAAAGAGGTGAAATAATTTTAAACACAGACACACAATGAGTTTATTTATTTAGAAACTTGTTAAATAGAGTCTGGGAATTCAAATATTCAATGTTGACATTGTACAGAACTGGCCAGGAGCCAGAACCCAGTCTCCAGAGGGACCCATTGGATAAGGAATTCAGGCCTTTCTCTCCTCCCACTTGAGCTAAATAGGTAGAGGCCATTAGTTATACCCACAGCAATATCTGAACCACACTCGAATTCACTGCCCTCGCCAAGGAACTTCAAAGGAAGGCAAGTGTGTTTAGCTTTTTAGTGCTGAACTACAGCGATATGTCACACTTTTGAAAGAGTTTTGTAAACAGTTTCTTCCTTATGTAGAAACATCTCTGAAGTCTCTTGTATGGCATGTAAGCAAGGATAATTAACAAGGATTATACTTTTTGCATTTACTGGGGAAAAAATATAATACCAATCTGTGTGCAAACAGGGGATCTGGAAGAAGAGACACACTGCTTCTGTCTTCCTTTCTCTCTTGTTTTCTGCTCCATTTGTTTGTCTCCTTTTTTGCCTCTTCCTCACACTTGTTCTCACTACACAGCCAATTTCCTTGAGAATTCTCTGGTAAACTCAGAAGGCCAGAAGAGTGGGAAGGGGGAAATCTAATTTTAGAAAAAGGACCATGGCAAATGGGGTAGGGAGGGAACTAATGATTCATCCTGGGCTGCCCAGATGAAAAGAAAAGCAGACCCCACAGACCTTTTTAGAAAGTGCCTAAAGCAGAGGTTTCCAGCCAAGGAAGGGTTAACCATCACTTCAGAAAAATGTGCCTGGCATCATTATCCTGTGCTGGTCTCCCCCTCTGGTCTCCCCCTAGCCCCTCTCTCCCCCTGCCCTGGTGAGTGAATGAAAGTGTGCCTGCCCTCCTCACTTAAGTGTCTTAACCCAGGATATGTGAGCCTGTGTGTCTGTGGGAGAGAGAGAGGTGCATGTATGTGCATGTGTGTGTACACCGTCAGTGCAAACTGTGCTCTACGAGAAGCAGGGCGCCAGGCACGCAGCACCTCTGAGGCTGGAGAGGGAAGATCTGGCCTAAGCTTGACAGCCAGGAGCTGAGCAGCTGGGGCGGGACATGTGGGGGTCCTGGGGGGTGGCCACAGCCAAGCTCCTACTAGGGCCTCCCCAGTTCCATTCCCCACTCCTCAAGAGAACCCACTTCCATTGCCTGAGACACTTTTGAGATGAGAGGTGGGAGGCTGTACCGAGCTCTTGGAACTAGGGCTCTTCTAGGAGCTGAGTTCCTCAGGAACAGGGGTGAGAGCCATTTGCCAGAAGGTGATAAGTCAAGTTTCTCCACTTCAGGGCCCGCTTCCAGCAGAGGCGAAACGGAGAGAGGGGACCGAGCTAGACGTGCCGAGGGTAACAAGTCGCCTCTCTCTTGCCCTCCTTTGCCCTTCTTGCCCTGGGGGGTCCCCAGCCTTGTACTCCCTGCCCCAGGTCATGTCTGCAGCGATAACCTGGCCCCAAGTTCCAAAAATGAAATAAAACAAACTTTCAAACAACAAGATATTTAAAGGGAAACTGCTTACAGAGTTACTACCTTCAACTTTATAAAAGAGAAGAAGGAAGCAAAAATTTCTTAGATTGACATGTTAATTTCTATTCGATAAGCGACCTACATGTTGAATGTCTGTCGGCAGAAGAGGCCTGGCCC
>ML106510.1:0-17285 GCA_003697995.1 Taxidea taxus jeffersonii
CTGAAGTCATCTGCTCCGAGGGCTGGGCTCCAGGGGTGCTAAAGGGAGATGCTGGTGACTCTGTAGGAGGCCACTGGGGACCCTAGGCCTCTCTGTGAGGACAGACTTCCAGGCCTCGTCTGACTGCTGGTTCCATGAATTAGGGGGGACAAGGAGTGACCAAGCCTGGTGACAGACGCTCGGGTTAGTCCCAGACCAGCTCTGCTCTTGACCTGAGACTATGTCACAAGGAGCAGGTGTGGGGCTTCCTAAACCTGGTGGATCCATCAAGAATCCCATGGAAGCTTTCCAATTTTGTTTAAAGATAGAGCTTCTCAGCTCCCACCCGAGATCTACCCAATGAGAACCTCCTTGTGCAATGAAACATGAGCCTTGTAGTTAGACCTGGGCCGAGCCTTCTTGGCTGCTCCAACAGGGAGTCAAGGGAGCCTGGATAAATCAAGCCACCTCTGATTTGCATCGCTAGGGTTACCCCTCACCCGTGCTGCTGGTGGGAATCATTGCTAATGCACCCGGAGGTGAACACTGGGCAGAAGCCATTTGATTAATGATGAATAAATATTAGCAATTTACTGTGAATGGTCTGAAACACCCTGTTTTTATGTGGGGGACATTAGAAATGGTTCTATTCAAACCAAAATGAAAACAAAAAAGCTCCCAGGAGAATCCAGCAGATTTTTGCTCCTATCTGATGGGAAGTAACGGCCATGAACATTTTCTAGCTTTCATTACGAGAGGTATGTTCCAACACAAAAGCAGGAACGAAAGGACCTACTCTTTCTGTGCCAACATGTGTCCAGTTTAGAACAAAGTGTTGTTATTCATGGCCAGGCTCCACCTTGCCGAGAGAGGCTGGTGTTTGTCTTTGCAAAGATGGTCCTTCTGGCAAATCCTTAGAAAACCACGTGCTAGCCTGGTTTTTGGAGACCCCCGAGAGCTGTGACAGCCTTCGGAGGAATGCGGCTTTTGGACATGATGGGAGGGGTTAGAAGCCTACCCACTTGCCAGGGGGCCTCTCCCCATCCTGGGCTTACCCTCTGCAGATGAAATGAAATAATCTTCGCCAAGTACTTAGCCCAGTACCTGGCGTTCAGAGGCCCTCACCGAATGTCTCCTGCTGCTGCCCTCCACCCTCTCCTTACCATCCCGACTCCTATACCTGAGTCGGATTCCCAAACTGTGTCTGGAAGCCTCCCAAGGCTCTGCCCGGCCTCCAGGCCCTCAGGGATGTTCTGGGAGGTCCCGCCACTAAAACATGCTTAGGGCAAAGCAGAAACTGCCTCTGCTTTGGAGGAGAAATTTTCCCAAGACTACTTTTCTTTTTATCTGAGGGGAAGGGCTGAGTTAAGACGCAGCTGCAGGGGGACAAGCACAAATAAATATGGAAAAACCTCTCTAGGGGCAGCCATTGTACTTGGTACAATGGCAATGGCGGGGCCCAGCGAGCATTTTTATCCATTGAGATTAGAAAGTAAACTAAATGTGGACATATTACCCCCTCCTCCAGAGCCCTGACTCACTACTGCCCACCCCTGCGGGCTGTAGGAATGGAAGGGGGAAGATTTTGACTTTTTGTCAAGAGTCCTGGCCTACCTGGGAGGGGGCTGGGGGCGGAGATAGGAAATTTAGGGCGTGGGGGCAGGTTCTCAAGCACAGGGTTGGGATTCCCAGAAGTTTTGGGCACTAGTCCTTTGACCACCCTGGGCTTTCTCAAAAGCTGCCAGAGCCAAGTCCCCACCCTTCCCAGCGCCTTCCGGCCAACAATGAGCTCGTCCAAAAGGGCAGGGCTGGCGACACACCCAGGCAGGGCTGGCCCCGCAGAGAGCAGGAACCCTGTTCCTGCGACGGGCAGGAGGAACTGAGTAGGCCTGGTGGCTTTCTGGAACTGAGGAAATATGCCCCAATACTGTAAGGACTGGCAGCTCTCAGCCTTTGCTGCCTTGGTTGTTTTGAAATAATACAGTCAGAAAGATCTTTCTGGAAGCAAAGGCATCTTTCATGAAAAGCAGTCTCAGCTCTCCCACAGATGGTGTTTCTAAAGGATTCCTCAGGCAGCTTAGGGAGATCCTCCTGACCCCAGAAGCACTGGGGCCCCACAGCTTCGAAACCCCTTGGGAAGAGCCGAGCTTCAAGCTGACAGCTTGGGATGCTTCTGTTTTGAGCAGCCTGCCACCCTGGTTGGCCACAGCGCCCGTGGGGGGACCCGAGCCCTTCTCTGCATGACTCTTGCCTACATGCTGATCTCGAAGCTGGGGAGCTGGGGGCTGCTGGTGGAGGGCTAATGTAAAGAGCTGTGTGGGATAAACCACAAGATATGCCCAGCTCAGGGCTGGGCACATACAGCTCATTACATGACAGCGACTTTTTCTTTGAATAAAAGCTTATGTTTGACTGTGCGTCTTGTATGATGCCAGGCCCTGTTCTACAGGAGGCTCGCAGGAACCCTTTGAGGTCACTATTATTACTCCTCTTTTATAGAAAGCAAAATTGAGGCTTCGAGAAGTTAAGCAAATTGTCAGTAGTTTCTCAGCTGATTATTGGTGGAGGTGGAACCCCAGTCCCAGCGAGTCTGACCCCATAGCCACAATCAGTGGCTGTGTGATAATTTGTTATTACTCTTCACTGGCACATCTTCAGAGGATCTCAAGCCTCGAGTATTACTGGACAGAGGGAGGGCTGTTAGTAAAGCAGATAAAAGAAGTTGTGGGCTTGCTTTCACGCTGCGGTTTATAAAAGACTGGGGGAGAAGAAACCCAGAACAAAAACTAACATTCTTGAATGATGAAACTATTTAGTAGTAATAGTGGTACTAAGTAGTACCAAGAAACCCTCATTCCCCCATACCACTCATCAGTGTAACTAACGCTTTTCTGTGTCTGAGCCCTCCACCTTGCTTCATTCAGCCTAACAACCCCAGAATGTAGCCAGAATGCAGGTGTTCACTCCTAATTTGCCGATGAGGAGACTGAGGCTCAGAGTATCAGGGGTTCTTGGGGCCAATTACTCTTCATAAAGATCACTGATGTTTCTTGAGCAATTACTATGTCCTGGGTACTGTGTCGTGCTCAACATGAGTTAAAATGTAGCAATAGTCTTCTGATGGGGATTAGTGTCCTGTCCATTTTGCAGATGAACAAGTTGAGGCCTAGGGAGGTGAAATAACTGGCCCTAAAACACGGAGCTAGTGAGTTCCCCCAAGCTTGCTCGTACTAGCAACTCGCAGCCTAGTGAAGGTAACTGGCCAGTCTCATGGGGAGAACCTCCGCTCTGCAGCGGACCCCAGGAGATCTGGAATGCGGGAGAGGCAGTCCTCGCCTTTGGAAGGTCATGGAGACGCAGAAGAGAACAGTATGGGATTTGAGGATAGGCCTCAGCAGTCCCGGTTTCACGGCTTGCTGGTTGACACCAGGCACATTGCACTAGCCGCTGAGCTTCGGTTTCACCCATAGAGCAGAGCCACAGTGACCCGTCTTGAGAAACACGGTTCACACAAAGCCTGGCACTCACCAGCGACCTTACCGCAGTTCAACGGAGGAGCAGAAACACATGCAAAGCTAGCAGCGCCGGGCAAAGTTTGAGTATTGTCACACGTGATGTTCAGCCATAGGCGTGCAAAGAATTTCCTGGGGCAGGTTGGGCTGGGCTCATCAAGGCAGGCTCTTAGAGAGGGTGTGAACTCAGGCTTGTCTTTGATTCAGGGCAAACGGAGCCCATGGGAAATCCGCACGGGTAACTCCAGAGAACTGTGGATGACTGATTTCAAACAGTCAGTGTTGCCATTACATCCTGTCCCTGGGGCCAGATCCTCCCGCTCTCCACCTCCTCGAAGAACTGGACATTGTACGAGAGAAATGCGCTCCAGAGGTGGGAGAGGGCATGGTGTGTTCAGGAAGTCGCAGGGCTTTGGAAGAGCTGGGCGGCCAGATTCGAAGGTGGGGCATGGCGGGAGGGACAGCAGTGGGTGCAGTGAAGGGCCCGGGGCTGTGAACCTGGCTGTGTGAGGGCTAACCACTTCCGTGACACAGGGGGTCAGTGTTCAACGAAATGGTGATCATAGTGGCAAAAGCCACAGAGAGCTCAAGGTAAGGGCTGAAGGTCAACATGGACTGCAGCCGTCAGAGCCCAGAGTGGTGATGCCGGCGCAGGGGGGACAGAAGTGAATAGAGCACAGGCCTCTAGCTGGGCCTCCTGACCCGTTTCCTACCCTAGTAAACCCAACGTGCCCACTGCCTGCAAAATGGACAGAACACCGATCCCCACAGTCTCAGTTTCCGGCCTTGTGATGAGAGTCCGCATGAATGCTAGTGCGACTGGCCCCAGGACGGGTGTCACGGAGTGCATGTTTGTGTCTCCCTCACCCCCGGCTGCATATGCTGCAATCCTGATCTCTACGGGGATGGCATTAGGACGCAAGGCCTTCGGTTATTAGATCATGAGGGTAGAGCTCTCATGATGGGATTGGCACCCTTACAAGAAGAGACGGAAGAGACCCTTGCTTCCTCTCTCTCTGCCCTGTGAGGACACAGCCAGAAGACTGCTGTCTAACATTCTCACCAGACACAGATCTGCCAGCACCTTGATCTCGGACTGCCCAGCCGCCACAACTGTCAGAGATGAATGTTTGCTGTTCCAGCCATCCAGGTGATGGAAGTCTGTCAGCAGCCTGAACTAAGCCAACAGGCTTGACAGACACGCCATAGAACGGCGATGGTCAGAAGAGGCCATCTCGAGTCTAAATACATCGTGTTTTCCAGTAGGCGCAAATCTGTGGCAGTGAGAATAACATGCAAATCAAAATCTAGATTTCTTCACCTAAAGTCTGATAACGCAGGGGAAGTCAGAGCTCTGGAAGACTTATTTCTACCATCGCATTGCAGTTTCCTAGTAAGTAGCCCCCACTCACCGTGGTTCACAAGCTCTTGTCCTCCAGCTTCAATTCCCCCTTCTTGTCCAGATGATGAGACTGGCACTGCTCTGTGCCACAAAACCAAACACAAGGTAGACCAGCACAGCCCAACGGCTTCTTTTTAAATATTTTCCCTTTAGGGCCGCCTGGATAGCTCAGTGGGCAGGGCATCCGACTACTGATTTTGGCTCATGGCCTTGATCTCAGGGTTGTGAGATCGAGCCCTAGGACAGGCTCTGCGCTCAGTGGGGAGTCTGCTTGAGATTCTCTCTCCCTCCCTGACCCCACTCACACTCATGCACTCCCCCTCTAAAAAATACGTATTTTCCCTTCGGTCAACTTGGTCAATTTGGTGGGATCACTGGACAGTCCTGGAATGTACCATTGCTATTTGTTGCATTTCCCCCTCTCAACAGCCCTCCTGTGTGCTAAAAATGCATTCCTCAGGGCACCTGGGTGGCTCAGTGGGTTAAAGCCTCTGCCTTCAGCCCCAGGTCATGATCCCAGGGTCCTGGGATGGAGCCCTGCATCAGGCTCTCTGCTCAGCAGGGAGCCAACTTCCCCTTCTCTCTCTCTGTCTGCCTCTCTGCCTACTTGTGATCTCTGTCTGTCAAATAAATAAGATCTTTAAAAAAAATGCATTCTTAAGGCTTTGGTTTGATTCTGGTTTTGTGCTGGTCATCAAAAGTCAGACCGGTATTTCTTTGAATGGGACAGGCCGTTAAAGGGCGCGGAGGAGCAAGGAAACACGGCGTGGAGGCGTCTGTGGAGAGAATAAAGCACACACTTTATTCACGGAGGGGTGAGTGTACAGCAGTGACGCGGAGGGCAGGGCGGGGAGCGGCAGTGCTGCTTGCAACAGGAGCGCGAAGCAGGTCGGGGCCGTTCAGCACAGCAACGCGGGGCCGCGGGGCCACCCCTGCCTCTGCGCCCCAGTCTGTGGTCTGCGGGGCGCAGACTGACACCCACTCACTTTCACGGGGGACACGACACATCTTGTACACAGCCGTTCTTCCAAATGTTCACTTTCATGTTTCTGAAAGGGGAGGGAAGGAAGAACTAACTGGATGTCTTCTGACGCTTGCAAGAAAATTCCATTCAACTGAACTTAAAACGAAAGGACTCCAAGCGAACTGGATGCAGGATTGTCGGCAACTCACAGACACCACACATTTATTACTGGACGGGTCTGTACCCAGTACCCAGAGGGAACATCAATATTGGGGACACTTGTTTTCTCTTCCACGGGATAAGGAAACATAGGCACGTACAGTCATTAAGGGGCTCACCACCTTTCTGAACGGCAGTGGATACAGTAGTGTCTCCCGCTACCTTTGGTGAATGAGGTCCGAAAGTGACGCGCGGGGTCCTCACTCTTGAGAACACTTTTGGGAAGAATTTTATTTCATGGTAACAACTGCCAGTCCATTACACAACCATCAGAAAATGCGGCACTTGTTTCATTCTGCTGGGTTTACATACACTGCTTAGAAATTTCTTTCAGCTGAAACAGACCGCCTCCCCCTTTCGAGTTTGCCATAATTGAAACTCACCCACTTAAAAACACAAAAATCCATATGCAAACCGTATCCATCACCATCTCCTCATGGCTTCCTGGGCAGCAAATGGAAAGAGTAATTTTTTTTTTTAAAGCCAAAGTAAAAATTTTTCTTTCATCACAGCATAGTTGCCTAGTTTCCTTAACGTACATTATCACTCTAAGGTGGTGTCACAGCCAATCTCATGCCTGAAATGATCTTTTTCTGAATAGAACATTCTTCAAAAGGGAGCACTGAGTTGTAGAGTTTACTCACAAACACTTGGTTTGTCCAAAGAAAATAATTTTAAAGATCACGTTAGGTCAAGGCTGGCCTAGGAAGAGTAGATAAAACAGTGACCAGTCATACAGAAGAGGTGATTTGTAAAAATTGAGCTTGCCTCAGAGGACACAGACGGGGGGATTACACGAAGTTCATTGCCTTCTACCCTCTTTCCTAACAAAGAGAGGGCTCGCCTGCCCCTTCAATGCACAGAATGCTAACACTTTTTGAAAGAATGTTTAGAAAGACCTACCTAGTCAAAAGTAGTTAATTCCATTTTGTTTAACTTGCAAAAGCATGTGTTTTATATAATCATCTGAGAAGCAATTCTTTAGAAAAAGGTGTTTGCTTTAAGGTGTAAAGAAATTAAGTGAAAGTTTTATAAACATTTCCAGCAAGACTTCTTGAAGTCGAGTTGACGGCCATCACCAGACTGAGAGGATGAGTGGCAGAGGGAGTGTGCACCGTAGGACCCACGAACCCTGGCTTTTCTGTGGGAGGGTTCAGAGAACCAAAACACAGATGCTTAGCTAGCTATGCAAGTTCCCAGATTATAAGTTCCCAAATTCTTTTTCAGTCTCATCTTGAACCACACGGGAAGAATAAATGGTATCCTGGCTCTTCTGGAAGAAACTTTAAAGGAAGCACTGGCTTTCAGGTTGTCAGAGGCCTCTTTTGCTTCCTGCAGGCGCTGGGTGCTTAAAGAGTCACAAATGAGCCCAGTGCTCAAAAATATAGCCCTTGGGGTACGGACCAGGAAAGCCTGCCACGTGTAGAAGTCCTCCCCTAGAGCAAACAAGCCTGTTCCTTGGGCTGCGTTCACAACTAGAATTTGTGTGTGCCGTGCAGAGTGGGGTTCAAGCAGAGAACACTGGTCTCCTGTACAGTGGCCTGGACATTTTGAGGACAAACATGCTGAGCCCAGTTTAAAAAAAACAAATGGCAAGGCCATTGTAGCCCATATATTAGATTTGGCAGTTAGGAGGACCCGGTGGCCCCATGACCCATCCTTCCATTGGAGCCTTCTCCTGAGAGTGGAGTTGGGGGACCCAGTCCATGTTATGGTTTCCCACAACCCCTCCCCAGAGCGTAGCACTGCGCTCTTTGTAGACAGGAGGCTGCGGACATTTTCCAGTAATGCGTTTTGCACAGTATAGTTTAAATTAGCTAATATACTTGGAAAGAAGCTTCCCACCCCCCACCCTCACTGGGTACAGAACGGAATTCAAGAGAGAGATGAAAAGTAGAGTTTCATTGGTGGGAGCAGGTTTTGGGTTCAGATCTTTAACTATCATTGCAACTTTTCTCACCCTGATATTTGCTTGCATGTGCATGGGTCATAACTCGTTAGCCAATGACAACATCGAGGGTCCTTTATGATCCCCGTAATGGAAAAATTCTCTCCACCAGCCCAGCACTGGGACCCATCTGGCCATCCTCATTGTGGATTACTGGGAAGGCACCATGGTCCCCACTCCTCCCACTTTGCCAGTGCAAAGATGGGGCAGCAGAAATATAGAATGAAAGCAAGAGGCCACTCAAGGCACCGAAATGCAAGCTGCAATCTAGGGGCTTCAGCCCAACGAGGAGCTGGTCGTCTCAAGTCTGCTCCATCAGAATCATTTACAAAATATTTTAGTAGGTCCAACACACACACACACACACGTGCGCACAGGAATGTGTGCACACATGCATGCTCGTATTTGGGAGAACAGGCCTCAAACATTCGGTGTGCAGCACTCAAAGGAGAGGCAGCTCTAGAGCTTTCGGGAAGAGCACACAGGAAAAGCCAGCCCAGAGCCCATCACAACACCCAGGTGATAGAGCAGGTGCCACATTACAGGTCTGCAGCAGTTTCTAAAACTATTTTTGTTTGTTTTTTTACCATGGAGACTGGCTACTAATTCGGATACTTGGTGGCCACAGGAAGCATGTCTTAGCTTTTTAAAGTAGTGGCGTATGAAGAGAATTCGAATGATTTCTCCTTTGGCTTTAAAACAGAATTTAAATTCCTAGGCAGAGCCCCCAGAGCACGAGACCAAATGTGAAAACCACCCACGCGTGGAGCAGGAGGGAGATACCCTCCCTTGTCCGCCCACCGCTCGTTTGAGTCAGGGCTGGAGGCATCTGGGAATCATGATGCGGTCTCTCATGCACATTTTGGTGAAACCCTAGGCTCCCCTTTGAATCTGGTGTTGCTGAACTTGCAGACTCTGGTGGGATGCCCTGAGGTCCACGTCCCGCCTGATCTGAGGTCTGGAGTCCTCACTGTGCTGCTGACCTGAGCTATATGAATCACCCACCACCCTTCCACGGATGCCCTGTCAGGTGCCGTCTGACCGCAGTGCTGACCTCTGAGTCACACGCAAGTGTGCAAACGCCCCTCGGAAGCTGCAGCACTGGAGCAGAGACGAAATGCAAAAGAACATGCAGACGCCTCAGACTATGCTGGGGCGTTCAAAGACAAAGACACACGCACGCACACGCATTCTGTGAAGTCAACAGAGCTAGGAAAGAAGGAAAGCTGAAAAGGTCAAATGAAATCAACCTGAGGCCATATACCCTGGAGTTGCAGAGATTTCCAAGAACAGAGCATGCCTTTCCTTAGCCTACTACTGAAGAGACCTCAAAAAAATCCCCAATCCAAGTGGGCCTGATCAGATTCAGGGGCCCTGGGTGAGGAGCAGGGGATGTAAGGTAGAAGAACTTGCACTGGCGGGACACGGAATTTTCCTTCTTTTTTTTGCCAAGAGTGTCGTGGCCCTGGGGGCAAAAATCAGCCAACAGCACACAACTGGAGGTCACCTCTCCCCTTCCTTTCTTTGCAGTGGGGGCCTGCGACAGCGCCTGTCCTCAGTGGGGAGGCAGAGGGAAGCATACGATCTGAAGCAGAAAAAGAATTAAGGGCTAATCATTCCTTTTCCCTCTCTTTCTCTTATTTTTTTTTTTAGTAATAGCTCAGTAATTTGCCAACCAGGTCCTAGCAAAAAGTAGAGAAAAAGGAGCTTATTAAAAACAACCTTGGCTGCTATTCGGCCCACCCACTCAGAGCTGCCCAGTTCCCCGACTCTGATTTCCATCCCGCTGGGGCCCAGGCCGGGCTTCGTGAGGCCAGTGAGGACAGGGGTGTGCAGAGTGGTGCGACCACATGGGTACATCCCTCAGGCTCTTCCGTCTTAGCCACGGTGCTACACACTACATTCCTGCTCCGGAATGATTACGACTGCATTTTCGCATGCGGCCTCCTAAGGGCACTTGCTGGCTCTTACCCAAACAGTCAGCACTCTGGTTAGACAACAGATAAAGGAAATGAAAGAAGTAGCTCCTGTTGTGTACATAAGGTGATGCTGAAAGGTCACGTGAGAACACTACTGTTGAGTGTGGGGAACACAGAAATTTTGACCCTGTTACTTCTTGGCAAGTGTTGCCGGTGGTTGGCCCAGTATTTGGCTC
Organism: Taxidea taxus jeffersonii; assembly: GCA_003697995.1. Taxonomy (NCBI): domain Eukaryota; kingdom Metazoa; phylum Chordata; class Mammalia; order Carnivora; family Mustelidae; genus Taxidea; species Taxidea taxus. The sequence continues at coordinate 10,180 of ML106510.1, forward strand.
ATGGGTGTTTTAGTCAGGTTTCCTGTTCTGTTGTTGCTGAGGGACAGAATTCTGTCTAAAGTTTGCGAATTCTCCAATCACGTTTGGGCCTTAACACAACATCCTATGTGTCGCCGCCATGTCAGTCCTTTTCTCAACTGCGGTCTACATGGTTGGGTGGGGGGGGGGCACGGGCTTAGAAGAGTTTCGCTTTCTTCTTCATGTCGTTGCGTCTCCAAAGAGGTAACTTGTCAAATTCCTGTATGGACATTCCAAAGATTTCCCGAAATACTTCTGGGGCTAAGTGGCGCTGTGGGTGGGAGAAAGAACAGTGGTCAGTCCCGATGGCCATGTGGATGGCCTTGAGATTTGCTTTTGAGTCTGTACGTGATTGTTTTGAAGAGCAAGGCAGAATGATGGCAGAGGAGTTTACCTCTGAGGCTAGCTGGCAGGCCCTGGACCAACTGGCTCCTTACCTGGTTGGCCCAGGCAAGGCACCCTCCCCAGCAGACAGAGCTGGCGGAGTAGTAATGATTATTATAATACGCTACCCGGTGATGGGACATACGAAGGTGATTTGTTATGCTAGAGGCAACTCCACTTCAGGTCCTTGGGATGCTGATAGGATGCAGGGAAAATGGACCATCGCACTAAGAAACCCAGAGACTTCCAGAGTGGTGTCTGGATAGCCCTGGGCTTCCTCAGCAGCAGCAGCAGGAGCTCTGCTGGACGCCTGGTCTACCAGGAGAATGGATTCCATCTGTCCTCCCTCCTAAAACGTCCCCTTAGGATAGTAGAGCCTTTCTTCTCTGTGCCAGACTGACTTCACATACAAAGGTATTGCCTTTCGTCAGGAAAAAGTAATGATTCTTTAAAAGACTGGCAGCCATAGTTTTTCTTAATTAAAATCACTCAGATGGAACAGTACAAGCAGCCTTGCGTGTCTAAGGGGATCTTGGGAATGTGCACCCAGATAAACCTTCAGCAAGCAGTGCGGAAACAGCCAAGAGGGAAACTTGTCCAGTGCAAACCTCTTCACTGAGTACTTCCTTCCCTCTCCCGACAAGTTCAACCCAGGCGCTGGGATGTCTGAAGAGGGATGGAATCCCATTCTACAACACCAGCCATAATTACAGCAACATCGGGCTTCCTCAGAAGGTGACTAAAATCATACTGTGTCTCCTGGCTCATCTTCTGGGCTTTGCCACATATTTAGGCTGATCTCCTAAGTGTGTATTATTTGGGTTTTCGTGATCATGGTATCTCCCCTGCCAGGTAAGTATTTATTTGGGTTTTCAACCCCATGTTACCTTAGTTCTACCTGCCACATGAGGTGGATTCTTTTTGGTTTTTTTTTTTGCCTTTATGGAAACATTTCTTAGGGGGCTCTTGGGGGGAGGAAACGCACCAGTCCCGGCAGCTGGGACTGGTTAGTTGGTTTTTTACCTCCAGCCTGGTTCTATCCACGTCTCTCAGGATTTTGTTGCGCCCTCTGTTGGTCACCATCAGCATTTCATACGGAAAGATCTGAGAAGCAAAGAGAAACACCTATTCCAGAACACTGCTGTCCATTTGATTAACAAGCAGAATCTCCCTAAAACCTAGTACTCCCACGATATAGCTTCTTAGACATTATAATTAAGGTATCTGAGTGATGGGTGCTCCTCCCATATTCTGTGGACTGGGGCCAGTTCTTTTACCTTTTCTCAGCTCACCATGTCTCATGGAAACACGTGTCTTTGGAGGGCTTTGTTGAGGGAAAACATACAAACTTATGTCTTGGGGGTAAAGGTAAAAATTAGAAGTGAAATGATAGCAACACGGTTGATAGGGCCATGGTACTGCTGCAGGGTTCAACAATCTTGTTCCATGACCATCTCAGGATTTCATGGAACCAAGCTGACCCAGAAGCAGCGTTCTGGTGGAGGACATTGAAATAAGCCCCAGTCACAGTCACTAGGGAGCACAGCCTTGGACACCTCTTGAGTTTCAGAATGGTCTGGAGCTTGGGTAACCAACCATCCCAGTTTGCCAGGCACTGAGGAAGTTTCGGAATGCTAGACTTCTAGTGCTAACAGTGGGAACGTCCTGGGCAAATGGGATGTCTTGGTCACCCTATCTGGAGTGGGCATGCCTCAAGGTGCTGGCAGCAGGGGCCAAGTGAGTACTAAGCTCACAGGAGAGGCAGGCTAGTGCTGTGGTACTGTGCAGAACACACAGTACCACACCCTGTGAAGACTTAAACCTGTTGACTCAGTGTGACAAAACCAGTGAGTGTCCAGGTACTTTCTGACATGGCTTGTTTGACATATCAGCTTGGAAGCAAATGGGCCTCAACACTGAGAATGGTAGAGAGAAAGCCAAATCTTTTCAGGATGATCCCTGGTTTGATGTCCTCATGTGAGAATAGAGAGAATGGCTATACTTGCCTTTGGTTCCAACATGTTGGGCATGGACACCCCTCGATCCATTCTCGTCCCAGACATGTGGCCATCTGGGAGAGTCTGCAACAGAAAACTGGCTGAAGGAGGAACACACGACACCACACAGAACTGTGGGGGGAACTCCGTGATTTCCCTCAACTCCCCATTTGGGTCCCAAATCCTGTAGATGTGTCATCTTCATCATCAAACATTTTTCAAAATGAGATCCTTACTGCATAAAAGCAGGATGACTGGGAATACTGTTCTTCTATCATCAAGTTGGGGACAGCCCCTGGCTTACTACTGACTAATTCCTAATTTAGGATCCACGCATGAAAGCATACGGCCTATCAAAAAAGTGCCACGTCTGTGGTTGTGCTCTTATTTTACTCTTCGTTTACCTTGCATTTTTTCCCTTTTCTCCTTCTCCACCACAATTTTGTAAGGGTTAGGGTCCAGCAAAAAAGGAATGGTACCAGAACAGCTCTTTCCTTTTGACCAAGACAGCTGGACCACACGAAGGAGGGGAGGACCGAAAGTACTGAGTGGTTGTGACTAAAAGGTAAAACTATATTTGAGCAGACCCCTGATGTTGGTCCACTTACACCCCAGAGAGGACTCTCCAAGGCTAGAACAACTTCCCCCCTGACACCTGCCTGGTTCATGCCACACCCCCAAGGCCTACAGAGCCAGCCTGATGTCCGCACCAGGATGCCTGATCCTCATCACTCCTCACATCTATGTACTAATGAACCAGACAGATCAAACCCAATAAGGATCTCAACAGAAACCCTTCCGGGGAGCAGCCACCCGTGTCTGCATTGGACAGTGGTTGTTTTGCTGGTGTGGCCAACTCGAGAGAGGCAGTGTTCCATACCTGGTAGTCTAGAAAGGAAAGAAAAAGAAAATATCAGAAGGATAATATCATAGAAGAACACGGAAATACTAATATACCATATATCCTACTGCAATTCCCCAGACATTTTCCAACACACACTCCTCTCTCTGTGGGGGTCTCTGTACATACCACGTCCCTGCCCCATAAAACCCAGGAAATGCCTCCTCCAGTTGCAGTGATCAGTTAAAATACCCTTTCCTCATGAAAGCTTCCCCTGCCAATCCCAACCTGTCCCTGTCTGTCATGTGCATTTCTGACAGCCAGACCACAACTTTCTTATCTCACTGAGTACTCAGCAAGAGGCAGGAGCAATGAATTCATTCTTCCACACCCTGGTTCTCACGGTCTCATTTCCGTAGAGATACTTTGAGATTTTTTACAGTTAATTAATTAATTAAAAGTCAATTAATTAACTATAACGTATTGTTATTTTCAGAAGCAGAGGTCAGTGGTTCATCCGTCTTACATAATACCCAGTGCTCATTACATCATTTGCCCTCCTTAATGTCCATCACCCAGTGAGCCCATTCTCCCACCGCCCTCCCCTCCAGCAACTCTGTTTGTTTCCTATTAAGAGTCTCTTATGGTTTCTCTCGGATTTCAGCTTTAGTTTTTTCCTCCCTTCCCCTGTGATCCTATTTTGTTTCTTAAATTCCACATATCAGTGAGATCATATGATAACTATCTCTGACTGACTTATTTTGCTTAGCATAATATCCTCTAGTTCCATCCATATTGTTGCAAATGGCAAGATTTCATTTTTTTTTTTTATGGCTGAGTACTATTTCATTGTATATATTACACATCTTTATCCATTCATCTGTTGATGGACATATGGGCTCTTTCCATAGTGTGGCTATTGTGGACATTGCTGTTATAAACACTGGGGTGCAGGTGCCCTTTTGGATCACTATATTTGTATCTTTGGGATAAATACTCAGTAGTGCGATTGCTGGGTCATAGGTTAGCTCTATTTTCAACTTTTTGAGGAACCTCCATGCTGTTTTCGAGAGTGGCTGCACTGGCTTGCATTCCCACCAACAGTAGTAGGAGGGTTCCCCTTTCTCCACATCCTCACCAACATCTGTCATTTCCTGACTTATTAATTTTAGCCATTCTGACTGGTGTGAGGTGGTATCTCATTGTGCTTTTGATTCGCTGATGACAAGTGATATTGAACATTTTATGGTGTGTCTGTTGGCCATTTGTGTCTTCCTTGGAGAAATGTCTATGTCTTCTGCCATTTCTTTGGATTGTTTGTTCTTTGGGTGTTGAGTTTGTTATGTTCTTTATAGATTTGCATACTAGCCCTGTATCTGATAAAACATTTGCAAATATCTTCTCTCATTCTGTCGGTTATCTTTTGGTTTTGTTGACTGTTTCCTTTGCTGTGCAAAAGCTTTTGATCTTCATCAAATCCCAATAGTTCATTTTTGCATTTGTTTCCCTTGCCTCATGAGACATGTCTAGCAGGAAGTTGCTGTGGCTGAGGTCACAGAGGTTGCTGTGTTCTCCTCCAGGATTTTGATGGATTCTAGTCTCACATTTATGTCTTTCATCCATTTTAATTCTATTTTTGCGTGTGGTGTAAGAAAATGGTCCAGTTTCATTCTTCTGCATGTGGCTGTCCAATTTTCCCAACCCCATTTGTTGAAGAGACTGTCTTTTTCCATTGGATATTCTTTCCCACTTTGTCAAAGTTTAGTTGACATAGTTCTTAGAGTTAAGGATCCATTTCTGGGTTGTCTATTCTGTTCCACTGATCTATGTGTCTGTTTTTGTGCCCATACCATACTGTGTTGATGACTGATTACAGTTTTGTAATACAGCTTGAAGTCTGGAATTGTGATGCCACCAGCTCTGCTTTTTTTAAACACTCCTTTGGCTATTCAGGGTCTCTTCTGGTTCCATATAAATTTTAGGATTATTTGTTCCAGCTCTGTGAAAAAGGTTGATGGTACTGTGATAGGGATTGCACTGAATGTACAGATTGCTCTAGATAGCACAGACATCTTAAGAATATTTGTTCTTCTAATCCATGAGTTTGGAATGTTTTTCTATTTCTTTGTCTCTTCCTCAATATCTTTCATGAGTGTTTTATAGTTCTCTGACTCTTTGGTTAGGTTTATTTCTAGGTCTAATCTTATGGTATTTGGTGTAATTATAAATGGGATCGACTCCCTTAATTTATCTTTCTTCTGTCTCCTTGTTAGTGTATAGAAATGCAACTGGTTTTTGTGCATCGATTTATATCCTGAGACTTTGGTGAATTCCTGTATGAGTTCTAGCAATTTTGCGGTGGAGTCTTTGGGTTTTCCACATACAATATCATGTCATCTGCAAAGAGTGAGAGTTTGGCTTCTCTGCGGATTCAGATGCCTTTTATTTATTTATTCCTGTTACTATTGTCTGATTGCTGAGGCGAGGCCTTCTAGTACTACGCTGAACAATGGTAAGAGTGGACATCCCCACCCTGTTCCTAACCTTAGGGGAATAGCTCTCAGCTTTTCCCCACTGAGAATGATACTTGCTGTGGATTTTTCATAGATGGCTTTTATGATATGGAGGTATATTCCCTCTATCCCTATACTGTGAAGAGTTTTAATCAAGGAAGTGGATGCTTTGTCAAGTACTTTGTCAAATGCTTTTTCAGCAACTATTGAGAAGATCATATGGTTCTTGTCCTTTCTTTTATTAATGTAGTGTATCACACTGACTGAATTGTGGATGTTGAACCACCCTTGTAGCCCAGGAATAAATCCCACTTGGTCATGGTGAATAACCCTTTTTTTTACTTTATTTAAGCTTTATTTAAACATATGATGTAACCCCACCACCCTCACCCAACCCCTCTTCCCCCCACCCCCCTCAGTTTGTTTTATGACATTAAGAGTCTCTTTTGGTTTTTCTCCCTCCCGATCCCATCTTCTTTCATTTTTACTTTTCCTTCCACCTTAACTCCCACCCCCGTTGCATCTCCACTTCCTCATATCAGGGAGATCATGTGGTAGTTGTCTTTCTCCAGTTGACTTATTTCGCTAAGCATAATATGCTCTAGTTCCATCCATGTCGTCGCAAATGGTAAGATTTCATTTCTTTTGATGGCTGCATAGTATTCCATCGTATATATATACCACATCTTCTTTATCCATTCATCTGTTGATGGACATCTAGGTGAATAACCCTTTTAATGTACTCTTGGGTCCAACTGGCAAGTATCTTGGTGAGAATTTTTGCTTCCATGTTCATTAGGGATATTGGTAATTCTTTTTTGGCAGGGTTTTTGTCTAGTTTGGGGATCAAGGTAATGCTAGCCTCACAGAAAGAGTTTGGAAGCTTTCCTTCTCTTTCTATTTTTTGAAACAGCTTCAGAAGAATAGGTATTTAATTCTTCTTTAAATGTTTGGTAGAATTCCTTTGGGAAGCCATCTGGTCCTGGATTCTGGTTTGTTAGATTTTTAATTACTGCTTCAATTTCCTTGCTGGTTATAGGTCCGTCCAGGTTTTCGATTTCTTCTTGCTTCAGTTTTGGTAGTTTACACATCTCTAAGATTGTATCCATTTCTTCCAGATTGTCGAATTTGTTGGCATAGAGTTGCTAATATGTTCTTATAATTGTTTATATTTCTTCAGTGTTGGTTGTGATCTGTCCTTTTCCATTCATGATTTTATTGAATGGATCCTTCAATTTTGGGGATCCTTTCTCTTTTCTTTTTGAGAAATCTGGCCAGGGGCTTATCAATCTTGTTAATTCTTTCAAAGAACAACCTCCTAGCTTCATTATCTGTTCTGGTTTTTTTTTTTTT
>ML106510.1:22285-51103 GCA_003697995.1 Taxidea taxus jeffersonii
AAAAAAAAACAAAAACAAAAACAAAAAAACACACCATTAGACAATTTGCTCCAGAGCCATGGTTTTGGAGTCAGGTGAAAAGGAAGAAAGGATTTACAAAATCCTCAGAATTCTTCCCAAGCTGAATTCCTGGACCTTCATTGTTTGTATTCTACTATTATGAAATCTCTTTGTTTTTTTGCAGGGCCTCCAATGCCAACAGGTTCTGGGTAAGCAAGTTATCTTTTGCTAATAAATGAAAATACATTTCTCCACGCAGCTAGCTACACAACTGCATTTGTTCTATGCTTTTTGGGGAGGGCAACAGCAACAAACTTTCCTGTACCCTTTTATAACAGAGATAAGGGCTCAAGTCATTACTTAGGGCTTGACTGTGGAAATATGTGCCACACAATTAATTAATGTAGTCTTACCAGCTTATACTGGCTATTCCCTCATCTAAAGTCAATTTCTCTTTCTCTCAATAGAAATATGTTATTTTGCCTGTAACTTAAAGTGACTTAACAGGAGATCAGGGGAATTATAATTTTTATTTTATTTTAATACTGAGATCATATTATCAGACATATTCAGACAGTCTATTAGCATGTCAACCAGGACTGAAGAGGGAATCAATTCGGGATCAATTAATTGAGAAATCTTACCCGGTGAAGCCCATTTTTTCCATAGCCTGGGAGAGATGAGGTTTTAGATGATAGAACATGTGAAGCTGAATGAGAAAAGGTAAAAAAGGAAATCAGAAGACCAATTCTTAAAATAATTTTTTTTTAAAGTGAACTCAAACTCATGACCCCAAGATCAAGAGTTGCATGCTCTACCAACTGAGCCAACCAGATGTCCCCAGAAGCCCAATTCTCTAATGAAAGTGGCAATCTTCTACCTTACTGAATAGAAGATACACAGAAAAAGAGAAAAAAAAAAAAAACACCTCAAATAATATTGGGCTCTAATGCTCATGAAAGGCCACCACATTTGGGTGATGCAGGGAATAGATGGGAGAAGGAAGAGGTGCTTGGTACTGCTTTACCTCCAAATCCTCAATACAACCCTAATAGCACTATCATATTATTTCCATTTTATAGGAGAAGAAATAGGGACTAACAGAAGTACCTTGTCCAAGGTCACTCACCTTATAAACAGCTAAGCAATGATTGGAACCCAGGGCCATCTGGATGCATTAGCTCATTCCCCAGTTGGTATGGTGACAACTGACCTGAAAGCCACCATGTATGTTGTCATGCTCTCCTGGCTCACCACAGCTGAGTTTCCGAGAGACACGGGATAGGATATCCCATTAATCAACAGCATGACATGACATCAACTGTGGAGCTTTACAGGGAGCAGACTTAGGCTTGGATTCTGGCTCTGCAACTTAACACCTCAGCATGGTATTTCATCTTTGTAAGTCTTTGTTTCTTGACTCATGTAGATACTGTGCTATATATTCTTACAGAAAAGAACTACAGGATCAGAAGGAACTCTGGAGATTAGTAAACCACCAAATCAAGATCGATGCCAGTGAGGCATCAAGGAAAGGTAGCAGGGCATTCCAGTTCAGAATGCGGGCTCTGGGGTTACAATGCTTGGACTCCTGAATCCTAGTTTTGCTAGTTATTAATAATGGGACATTGGGTAAGTTCCTTAAACATCCTATACCTGTCACCTGATCTACAAAATGGGAAGAATAATATCACCTATTTCATTGGCATGTTGTGAAAATAAAAGGAACAGTGTCTAACAAAAGTGCTTGCATGTAGGAAACACTAAACACATTTTTAAAGAAGCTTCAAGTTTCAAGGGGTGGCTCAGTTGGTTAAATGTCTACCTTCAGCTCAGGTCATGATTCCAGGATCCTGAGATTGAGCCCCACATGGGGGGGGGGGTCCCTCCTCAGCAGGGAGTTTGCTTTCCCTCTTCCTCTGTCCCTCTCTCTCCACTCGTTCTCTGTCTCTCTTATGAACTCTCTCAAATAAATAAATAAAATCTTAAAAAAAAAAAAAAAAAGAACCTTCCAGAGGGAAAATTATGCACTAGTTCAAAACATGGAGAAGAAATCTTGTGGGTGAAGAGAGACTTGGCTCCTGACAAATATAAGCAGGGCAAAATATACTGATAGAGTATTTCAGCCCAATGTATAATGTAATGTAAAAAAACAACACTGTTGATCTTCGGCTCTTTTATTGAAATCTGAATGCAAAAACAGTATTTTGAAAATGTTCATGATCAAAAAGCACTCTACTCCCACCCCCCCTTTCTAAGAGAAGAGTCAAAATGAAATGAACTATAAGGTTATTGATTCACACCGCCATATTATGCTCTAGATTAAAAGGATGAATATTAATTGTTTTGAAATATCTTCTGCAAAACTGAGTTCCCTGAGCCAAAAGTCATAGTTCTTCTCTAATAGAAATAAGGTAATAGGAATTGAAAGGCCATGGATTTAGAAAGCCTGAGACCCTTTCCAGGGTAAGATACTACCACTGGTTTCTTCGGCATGTATGGATGTCTTCCTTTCCCAGCAGAGTGTAAAAACCATAGACAGAAAATCCTGATCATGTATATTCCTTCCTTGCCAAATCTAGACCTCTCAATGATTGAGCGTTTTTTTAATGTTTATTTTTAATATTATATATGTGTGTTCCATATATTACAGATATAGAGATATACCCATATCTCCAAATGCCCCAAAGCATTCTGTTCTCTATAAGAATTTCCTTTTGCTAATTCCCTCTAAGATGAATATCCTGAATTGACGACCTTCAAAAAATCCTCCAAGGATGGGGCACCTGCGTGGCTCAGTCAGTTAAGCATCTGCTGTCAGCTCTGGTCCTGATTTCAAGGTCCTGGGATCAAGCCCGATGTAGTACTTGCTGCTCAGTGGGGAGTCTGCTTTTCCTTCTCTCTCTCTGTGCTCTTTCTCTCTCACTCTCAAATAAGTAAATAAAATCTTAAAAAAAAAAAAAAAGAAAAGAAAAATCCTCCAAGATGGGGGAACCTCCAAGGGTTCCCCCATACTCCAAGGGTTCCCCCATCTCCAACATGAAGGAAATATACATTTAAGGAAGAACTATGGCATGCTTTTTAAAAAAAGCTTATTTGTTTATTTGAGAGGGAGCACAAGTCAGGGGGAGGGGCAGAGGAAGAAGCAGACTCCCTGCTGAGCAGAAAGTCCTACATGGGGCTTGATCCCAGGACCCCAGGATCATGACCAGAGCCAAAGGCAGACGCTTAACTGAGTAAGCCACCCAGGCACCCCGAACTATGGCATCCTCATAAGCTAAGTGGACATGCAGTGCATTTCCCAAACTTCCATTCATGTAGAACACTCTGCAGGTTCCACCAAGAATGGCCCTACCTCTCCTGGAACAGTCCAGATGGGCTCCCTGAAGGCGGGTGGCTGGCTCTTGGCTGGGAGAAAGTGGTGGGCCTGCCACTCACCTGAATTGATGGGAGAGTCATAGCGACTGGCGGTCAGGGACGACCTCTCCCGGCTCTCCTTTTCCATCTCCTCTTTCAATATCAACTGCCCGAGGCCTGAGTTGAGCTAGCAAAAAAAAGGAAAATGAGAATGAAGCGCACAATTATCGTCAGAATGGCAGTTTGTTTTAGAAGGTCCTGCAAGAAATTCCTGACCATGGAGTGGCCTAGACTCATACAGTGCCAGAGCCTGGTGGTTCCCCAAGGGATAGGCCAGGTTTTGGTCCTTGAACCCATCTCAGGTAAGCATGGGACAAGCTCCATGTCCGAAGACTGTTCTCCCCCCTTTGCCCTCCTCAATGTGCCAGCTGTGCCAATGTGAGATCTTGGGAGGCAGGTGTGGCTGTGTGGCGATTTTTGATGTGCAAAGGGGAGTTTTGGGACAGTATCCTTTAAAAACAAATTTCATTGATTTGTTTAAAAACAAGAAAACAAGAGTAATACATGCTTACTGCACAGATTTTAGGAAATCTAGAAGGAAAGAAGGGTAACCCATAATCCACCCTTCAGAGATAACTACCATTTACATTTCATTTATATCCATCCAGCATTTTTCTATGCACATATCATACAAAACTGGGATCATGCTATAAATGTAACTTTGTATCCTCTCCCTCCATATAACTGGTATCATGTGCATTTCCCATATGATTCAGTATCTTTGGAAAATGTCAAGGGACATGAAGGGACTCATCAGGATTGCTGGGACAGTATGCAATGTCTTGGCTTCCTCTACCCCAGGCTGTAATGGACTGTCCTTCTTTTGGTCTTCCAGGTTGCTGTGGGGGTATATAATGAGGACGTCTTGGTGGCAGTCCATTTTATCCCCTCCCTCCTAGCCCAGAGAGACATACAAGGACCTATAAATTCTGGGACAAGCCCTGGAGAAATACTCAATCCCAAGAGAATTCCTTCAGCAGAGCCTGCACGGAGGAATGCAGATGTCGCACCATGTGGGTGAACAGCATGGCTCCACCTAGCCCTTTCGACACATGCCCTGTACCCCTGTACACCCACACCCCCCATGTGGTCTGGCTCTCCTTACAGAAGCTCGAATGTTTCTGGAATCCACTCAGTACTAAGTACCCTGCCTTCTGGTCGCTAGAATCCTGTCTTCTCTCGCCTACTGGATTTCCAGACCTTTGAGGGCTGGGATGGCCTCTCCTTCACTTGGCGGCTCACCCACGGTGTCCATTCGAAAAACTCCAGATCTAGGGAACTGAACTGAAGACCGCAGCAAAGTAGTTTAAGGACAAACCTTCATTAATTGCTCTTCCTGCAGCTGCCGGCGCCTCAGAAGCTCCTCCTCATCTTCTTCTCTGCCGCTAGATCTGCGTCTCGAGTCGGCCCCTAATTCCACAGCAAAGACAACTTCTCACATCAGCCCCACGGCAAGGGGATCTTAAGGGACTAGTCCACCTGTGCTCAACTTGTCCGAGGGCAACATCGGCAGTGGTCTTTAACGGTCATGAACACCATGATGCCAGAAGAGCCCACCGCCAATTCAGCCCTACTGGTGGGTTTTGGGTTTCAGGCAAGTTCAATGTGGGATCCAGTAAGTCATGAATTTTGGCTTCCTAACAACTGACCTGCTTGGTTAGGACACTGTGTGCCATTATGATTGGGTCTAAGTCATCCCACTGGCTGCTGGCCAGAGCCCTCTGTAGTAGTGGGGAGGGACATCCAGACTTATTCTTTGGATGTCCCGGAGGTCAGCTTTCAAACAGGGAGGAACGCAAATTCATGTACATGACCATTAAACAGGTTAAGACAGTCACTGTCTTGTGACATGTTTGGTAATCTTCTAGTTTTCTCTCTTTCTGAATATTTAGACCTGTCCTTATAACAATCACCCTATCTTCTGTCCTTAATAAATTTGTTAAGAACCATGCTTTTATTTTTCTTTTAAGAGGTGAGTCTCTAATGTTTCGTTCCCTCAATCCTTTGAAAAAAATGGTCACAAAAAAGAGTTTTATACTAATGGGTCAATGAATCGTGTTAAGACAGCTGAAAGTGTGAGTTATTTTAGTCCAATCTAGCAGATCATTTACAATTTTTAAGCTTCTTGGAAAAGGGGAGTGAGGGAATAAAAGGGAGGAATCTGTCTGAATGGTTGTAAAATTAAGATAATTATTGTTTTTCCTAAATTGCTTAGATTAATCTGGCTGTGGGAGGAAACAGGAAAGCTTGCTAATCTAATCAAAATAAACTTGAACTAATGGTCTCAGTTTTTATCATTTTAATTAATGGGCCAGAATTTTTCTTCATTTTGGAACCCAAAAAGCTTTCAACTATTTAGTTATGATGATTTTAAGATCAAAATATTAATTCTTCCTTTCCCCTAAATTTAGCTATTTATGTCCCCACGAAGTAGCAAGACTGAACTAGCAACCCCAAAGGCCCCAGAACTGCCTGTGGGACACAGTCCGGCCAAGAAAAGCTGATGACTGATTCTTAGTTCCTAAAGTCATAAATGTCACTGTGAACGCTCACTCTTCAATCTCTACTAATAAAAACTAGACGACCCAAGTTTGTAAGAATCAGATAGTCTCAAGTCAACATGATATACAGAGTACTTGCAAATCATAAACCCAGGGAGGTAAATTTTTCCTTCAAGTATTTCTACATAGATTGCTCTCATATCCACCTATGTGTTTGTAAAAGTTATTCCAGAAAATAACTTGATAGGAAACGGCACGATGAAGAAAATTTGGAAATTTGGAAAACTGAAGGCCTTTTTTCAAAGGTTGTCAACAGAAATGTGATGAGACAGTTATATCTTTGCAAAGCTGACTCACTCAGGTTTCAGGACTGGCTTCTGAGTTTGCTAGTAGTACTTTTTAGGCCAAACGATTTCACAACTGATGAAACAGTAAAAACACTGACACAGTTCCATCTAAAGCACGGATCCGTGGTTCAACGCAACAAATGCAACAGCTCAAATGTGACGTTTTAGCACAGACTTCATGGAAATGATAGATGGAAGAGCACATAACTACATGAGTAGAATTTTAGAACATCCACGACTCTGCGTCAGCCCTTCTTAGTGACGGAGAACGTGATCTCGCAAGAAAGGTGCGAGGGCTTCTGTGTTAAGACTGGTTGTTAAGAGAATTGACATTATAACCCAGAAATAGTCTAAAACAAGTTTAACTGAAAGAAGTCACGCCTCTTGTGGACACTCAGTAAATCTGCCCACCAGACTCTAATCAGGACAACGTTCTTGGCAGGAGGCTTTGGTTCCACTGTTTCAAGAGTTACTGATTCTGCAGTAATGACTCTTGAGGTCCATGCCAATCACCTGTTTTAGACAGTTCTGTCTGCCTCTCAGTGGCTTGGTTATTGCAAGGCTCTGGTGATTGGGTTTTTGTAATTTTGAAGCGTTGTGCACACATGTGAACACTACCTCAGTGCTTTTCTCTACCTCTCGTCATATTTTCTTAAAGTCTTTACTACAGCAGGATGTATTTTCTTGCGTATTTTGAAGCATTTCATTTGCAATCTCCTACCAATTTGTCCATGGGGCTTAGCTGTTGCAATTGCATACCTACGGCGGCAAGTGAGGGGGGACCAGGCCAGTGGTCCGTCTCAATCTTTGGTATCTCGCTGGGGTCTGGAGCCTGGGCTGCTGGGAACTTGGAAAACTTGATGATATCTTCTGAAGACTTGCTCTGGGCTGCTAAGGCAGCTGCATCTAGGTGGGAATCAGGGGGAGCTTAGCTATTGGTCTACAAGGCCATGGTGGTACAACCCACTTACACAGTTTTCTTGTTTTCTGGCAAATGTTTCAACTCTAAAAAGCTGTTTATGACCAGTATCAACTGTCCAGGCACTCGGGGGGGGGGGGGGCTAGTGCCAACTCATTTTCCTTATGTTCCATCAGAAGCAAAACTTCATTTGACATCTAAAACACCTTGTTCTGAAGCTGGGCTGTCTAATACCAGCTCCAGCAACATGTGCGTACTTAAATTTTAGTTAATAAAATTAAATGAAACCAACAAATGAATAAAATTAAAATTCCCTTCCTCGACTGCAGTAGCTACATTTTAAGTGCTCAGTAGCCACCTGTGACTCATGGCTATCACACTGGAAGCACAACGGTAGACCATTTCCATCATCCCAGAAAGTTCCATCAGGTAATACTCTTCAAGAATAATTAGAAATCCGAATTAGCAATCTGAAAGTAAAGCACTAAGTTAAAAACATGACACTGTCATTTGACTGAAAGGACTGGCTTTGTCTCTTAGGGTATTTATATCTGTTCATTTTAACTAACATCTGTCCAGTTCATTCTAATCCTTAGGTATTATATATGTGTCTTGAGTCCTAGGAGAAATGGCAATGGGAAAATCTGCTCTCAGCTTGTAGGAATTCAACATGGCGACTTGCAGAACACTCCTTGTTTTTCTCAAGGGTCTGCCTATACAAGTGAGTCATCCAACTTTAAAACAACAAAAGCCAGACTAGCAAGGGCCTTAGTTCAGAGGGTTCTTAATGACTCTGCTTAGAGGAGGAGTCCCTGGCTTAGAGCTCCAAATCTAATCATAGAGCTGGAACAAAACAAACCAGGTTTAATGGTCAGACTCTGATTCTGGCTAATCTGGCAGATTGGCCTGGGATGTTGCTAAACATTTCAAAGTAGGATTAGAATGCTTTAAATAAAACTCTCCCCCCCTCTCTGGGCTAACATATTTTAAAATCTGGAAGTAATTTTTCTGAATCCTCAGCTTGAACTGCCCACTCTTGTAGGAACCTTCTGGGTCTCATTTTCCTGCAGCAACTTGACCAAGGTCACCCTATAGACTTGTCAGGGACAAAGTCTTGGCCAAGCATGGGGTAGTGTTTCTCTGACTCTTTAACCTCATGAAAAAAAATTTTTTTAAAAATCCAGCCTGGAAAACACTGCAGGGGACATCTTCTTAAAGAGGGACAACATGGGTTAGCATATTGAAGACGGAGCTCTTCTGCATTACAAAAAAAAAAAAAAAAAGTGTGACTTTATTTAAATCTAGCATTTTCCAAATGCAGTTTTTAGCGTGCCCTCTAGTTCCATCCCCTGGAACTGCTCTTTTGAACACTGTCCTTTGGGAATAACAAAGAGTCAAGTCAGAGTACATTTCAGGAAAAAAAACTAGTCTCTTTCAAATAAATAAGCTAACACTATCTACTCTCTTTAAATCTTAATTGATTATTTTTGTTGAGACAGGCAGGGCCTTAGAGATTTTAGTAATAAAAACAGTTTCTACATTGATATACCAAACTCTTGGAGTCTCATTCCTAAATTTAGAAAAAAAGAAAAGCATGACTTCAAACAGTACTTACGCATTAGAATTGGTGAAGTCAGTAAACATTCACATGTTAATGAGTGGGTGAGAAGACATTAAACCATAAAAAAACAAACAAAAACAATGTTAACAAACTTAAAAAAGCAAGCACATGGTGTAAAATCTTTAAAAAAAGATGAGAAAAAAAAAGTCACAGTTCTAGAATCATTACCATATGTACATTGTCCTCCTCTTCCCCTAGAATGTTGGCCTAAATTTTTTTCCTTGTGCATTTTCAACTTTCTTTGCTTTTCATGTCATCCTAATCCTTAAGGACTCATTAAGGTCAACTAGATTTTTTAAAAGCAGCCTTCAAATTTCCAGGCACATTTTGTGAATAATTTTCTGAAATTACCTGAAGACCAGTGTTGGCTTTCTCTCTGTTCACAAAGGTCTACAGCACCTAATCTATAGAGACCTAATAATGGTGGGGGGAAATGTGATTTACTTATGGTAATGTGAATTCCTGGGTTTAAAAATTCTGTATTTCCAGAAAAGGAAAGCACAATTATAAATCCACATTAGGGATTTTAGTTTGCAGGAATTTCAGAGACAAGCTGGCCTAACTCACTAGTTACTGCCTATAAGAAAACTGAGGGACAAAGAAATTGTGTCCATGATATCACAGAACCATTGAAGGTAAGGGCTGGGACCAGGGCTGGGTCCAGGTTAGGTCCCTGGTCCTGGAGTGTGTCCTGTCCACTCTACGCAGGGCGCAGACATCTGCATGCCCATTAAGAAACTGGGGAACTGGAGAGTCAAGCTGATGTAGGCTTAGTCCAGTTAATTTTTCTAGGTAGCTGGCCTTCACTATTTTAATTAAATTAATTAGAAGCTCATCCGAATTATTATAGAGGCTGGATTATATTATCTGATGGAAAAAAAAAAAGTGTTTGTGAATTACTGGGAACTTCCTAACCAAGCTAAGTGTTCTCTTTCTAAGAAAACCAATCTCACAGTAATTGCATCTTAGGAACCCGTAAAAGCATAATATGCTGGGCGCCCCAGTTTGATTCTCAAAAGCAGCAGCAGAGAAGCCCTTCAGAGGACAGCAGAGCTCAGTGGGCACCCCTACTTAAAAGCTACGCAGAGGAAAGCGGGTTTTACCATGCTGTTTGTAGATGGGTGGTTTTCGGTAAATGTTGATCCCTTGATCTGTGGAAATGAAAAGCAAAGGTGTGTAATTATGGGAACCAGTTCAGCGATGGGAAAAAAACAGATCAACTGAGAACGGCGAACCCTAACCGAAGAGTCTTGAACAAAAACCACCCCGAAGGTCAACTTTTGTATTACAAAGACGGAAGTTCCTGGAAGAAGCTCCAGGGATGAGTGAATTACTACAGACAAGTGATATGGAATCCTTTGTAATACATCTTAGGATATAGAGAGCCGTAACTAATTCATGAGCCATTTATTGCAAATACACACTTCCTAAAAGTGGGACTAAAACAGGAAGAAATGGAAGCAGTGGAGGGACTCTAGTGGTGAGGAAGACATAACCAGTTTGGGGAAGGTCCCCAAATAGCTACTGTCTAGAAATTGAGCTCCCAGTAGATACCAGGGGCTCAATTTACTTTTCAACTAATGAGTGCAACAGTGGAAAGCAATGTAATACAATTAAGAGTAGTTTTTTAAAACACAGAAACAGTTTTTATGTGCAAGGCTAGTCTGATGTGCTGACAGAATGTTTGAGAGAATCCTAACTTGTATAGTTCAAATTTTTCAAAAAGAGAAAGGAAAAGAGATGCCAAATATTATTCATTTATTTATATAGGGCCCCATCTGATATTGCTACAGGTTTGCTTTGACAGCAAATACTCAGGAAATTTCAAAAGGTCTGTTTCCCCCAAATCTTGGGCACTGTATCTTGGTGGGGGCATTCTTCATGCACCAAAGCTGCAAACGTACAACTGATTTTCAAGGTTCAGTGAAGCTTTATTTTAAAAGGCAGTTCTATCTTAGCGGTATGAATCTCACTGAACTTTCCTCTGTTTTATGAGGTAAGCTTGGAATGCAAAAGAAAAAATAAACTCTTACAGATTCCAAATATGTGTCCTAATATTAACATAATGGATAATTTATTAAACTACTTTCAGTAGCTTAGAAGAAAACAATGTACTTCCAACGGGGGGAAAAAAATATCATGACCTCTGATGGCCAACCTTGCCCTTAAAAATTGAGTTGACCCTAAACATTAAGATACTGTTGGGTTCTGAGTTTCCCAGTTCTTGGTGGCAAATTACTATTTGTACTGTGACAGCAAATGCTTATGATTTCAGCAAAGCTTACAGCACCAAGCCTAAATTGCAAGATATCTTTGTGGGCTAAGAAGATAGTCGGTTGGTTATGAACAACGAAGGACCAACCAATTGACCCAATTTTATACCTCTCTGAAAAGTTCACAGAAACAATCTCCCCACTGGAGACAAACAGGAAGAAATAAAACCACTCTTGAGTGAAGCTGTGGTTCATTCTTGAGGATGAGATGGTAACTAGAATGCCACTGTGACAATTAGGCAATGACACCAGGCCACAGAGCGGTATCTTCGAAGGGCACTCATTAAAATCTCAGTAAAAACAAAACAAGGCAACTCAACCCTCCTTCCTTCACTCTCTGCTTCCTGCCTCCCTGCAAAAAATTTTGAGAAAACTTCAACCTTCCATACAATCCTCGGCATTTCACCTCCCAAACCTCTGAGAGGCCTTCTGGGTCAGATCGTGCAATTTAGGGTTTGTCAACCATGTGCATCCCGATGAAGACAGCGTGAGGAATGAGACGAGACAGGTAACAGCGCTACATTCTACACCATGACAGGACACCCAGACAAAGACCGTGTCAGCTCCTACCTGGAACATGGAAATGTTTAGGGGCCTGAGCATAGGTTGGAGTGAGAGGACGACTGTCTGGCCGGTAAGGGAGAGGGGAGTTCCGGCCGCTGGACGGCTCATTGCCTCCAATGAGAAGAATGGAGAAAACAAAATAAGAGAAGGGACAGCAATAAAGAAAACAAAGCAAGCATAATAAAAATTCGAAACAAACCAGAAGGAGGTACATCCAAAAGGAGAAACAGAGGAAACAAACTCAATTTATCCATTTGGCTCACAGGGTGATAGAAGGTTTAGTTTTCCGCAAGAAACACTTGAGTTCATGTGGAACTGGGTTAGAAGCAGCTAGCGGTAGGATGCGTCATTCCAATGGCATGCGGTTGAAGGCCGTGAGCTAGCAGCAAACTGATTAGATGGAAAGTACATTAAGAGTCATGGAAGGTCACTTGGTAATGATTCAGGATCAGCTGTCAGACCATTAAGTCCCAAGCATGTGAAGGGGCGGGATACGCAAGCCCAATTACAGTCACTTCCAGGCACGATGGCAGAGGCTGGCGATTGGAATGGATTTCTCTGAATGGAAGGCTACGTGTATCTGGGACTCTGAGTGGTCACCCAGTCCCTCCCCTTAGCAATGCAAAGTGCCTGCACTTGGAGCAAATGCTTCTGCTTCCTCACTGTGCAGTTCACGCCATAGATTCAGAGCCCTTCCTCCCAGGGACTCTGGGACCTCATATCCCTCTCTCTATCTGCCTCTTCCAAGGCTTCTCTGAGGCTCCACCCAGTCCAACAATTTCATCTGTGAAACAGGTCTGGACACATACCATGGCTGGGCACTGAGCTATGACTGAGGACATGGAGATGAATGAGAGGTCATCCCTGCCTGTGAGGGGGGCGAGTCTCAGAAGCTACCTAAGGAGACAGACTACAACACGGACATGCTTGCTCAGGCGAGGGTGCCATCAATTCGTGCACAGAGCTAAGATGTCAGACTGAGCAGGGTGTCAAGGAGTAAGTATACCAGGCGGGAGGGTGGGCCGAGGGGGGAGCAGGCCTAGAAGGGCCATGGTGTGTAGAACAGTCCAAGCCACTGTGGCTGGACAGCAGGGTGTTCTTGGAGGAGATAACAGGGAAGGGGCTAGAAAGGCTAGCTGGCACTTGGCTACAAAGCCTTGAGTTCCACCAAGGCCAATTATCACCCCTTCCGGCCAGGATGAACTAAGGCTTGCACTGGGCTGTCAGAGATCAGCTATTGCCCTAAACTGTCCTCTTACCCCATGTCTGAGAAAACATCTGCCCCAAGAATACACCAGAAGGTGCAGGGGAATATCAAAAGTTAATGAACTATAATGCAATTACTTTTGTTCCTGAGTTAGAAGACTTCTTTATATATTCTGGATGCAAGTCCCTTTTCGGATAGATAGATGACTTGCGAACGTTTCCTCTCGTTCTGTGGGTTGTCTTTCACTATCTTGATAGTGCCCTCTGAAGCACAGAAGTTGTACGTTTTCATAGTGTAATTTATCAACTAATGTTAATGATATGAAACAAACCGTGGATCTTCAGAAAACAGAGCACGGGCTGCTTTCTTCAAGTAAGCCAAGCTGCTCTAAACATCCCTGACAAAGCAGAAAAGATATCCATTGCTGGACCTTTAAAATAATGCGCTTTCTGGAGTTCTAATTTCTCAATATGTATTTTTCGGTAACCAGAGCATGCATCTGTACTGAATGGGCAGCAAGATCTTCCGAATGAGATTGGAATTTGTTTCTGGCTTCAGTTTAGATTCCCTGCTTTTGGTTATCTCATGTTCTGAAGCTTTTCTCTTTTTTCCCACAAGAGTCAGTTTCATGTCTAGCTCCCAGTACATAATAATGTAGACTTTACTATTAAAATCAGGTATTAGCTTCTAAAAATTATGATGCTTCATCCCAAACTGCCAATCTATTCAAAGGTTAATTTTTTAAAAAGTCATTTCATTTATTATCACTCTTCTAATGAGAAATAACTAGCTCACATCCGAAAAAAATGAAAAAAACACAGATAGAGGCAAGCAGGGGAAGGAAGAATGTGGTTTACATGCAGAAGTCAGTCCTGTTTTAAATCTTCGGCTGAATTAGAACTAGGTTCCATTCATCTCTCTGTGCTCAGCACAGGGCCTGGCCAAGCCCAGGGGCCTTATAAATGCCTGGCAATGAATGACTGAAGTAGCCCACTCATGAATTCTTGAGCTATTAACAGCCGAATTTAGTGAGCACCACTGCAGGACCAACCTTCACCTTGCTCTTGGATAAAGGCACTAGATGCCTGTATTGAGTAACAGGGTCACAATAACATCTCCTTTTTATAACTTTCCCACTAGATCCTCGATAACCTCTACTTAACTATTTCACTCCAGAGGAATTCTTTACACCTGTAAACATCAGAACTTATGAGAGCAATTCATAATTGAAAAACAGAATACTTCTGGGGGGCTGTTCTCAAAAGAAGGTCTAAAAAGATAGCTTTCTGCATATCCTGAGCACTGGCTGCTCCTGCTTCGGGACCACACTGCTCTCTGGCCTTCCACTCTACCCTTCCTGCACGGGAAGAAGACATCAGACATCTCAGGGAAATGTTCTCACGGGTTTTGGTGATAATATCCAATCGGATGAAACTCCATTAAATTTGGTTTGATGATTATTAGTCCGTGGCATGCACACGCGAAAGTATCTGCATAGATGGGACGCAAAGGTTTAAGGAATTAGAACGAGCCTTTGCCCAAGTATTAAAAATCTATCCCAGAGATGGTCTGCTGGCAAAGGGCAGGAGAAGCCCATCACTTCTCAGATAGGGCAGATGATTCTCAAAGGCTGGGGAGTGACTGTCTGGACCCCCGACGGGTGAATTTCGGCTGAATGCTATCTCTTGTTGGGCACAGTCCTTTATTTGGCTGCGTATTTCAGCAACCATTGGCCTTTCTAGTTGCTTAAAAAAAAACACACACACAACCTCAGTACCATGTTCAAGTCCTTATAAATAGATTTAATGCTAGAATCAATTAAAACCTCCCACAAAACACTTTAAAGCGCTAGGCAAAGAGAGACTCAACAACGCACCCACCTAAGGGACTATGAACAATATGCTTTCCGCTCGTCTCACTGGGAACAAGGTTTCAGAATACTGTTGCTAGGTACCAAATTCTTAGCTCCTGAAACACCAAAAGCATTAAACATCTTTGGCATTTTTTAAAAAAGTAGGCTCCGGGGCGCCTGGGTGGCTCAGTGGGTTAAAGCCTCTGCCTTCGGCTCGGGTCATGATCCCAGGGTCCTGGGATCGAGTCCCACATCGGGCTCTCTGCTCAGTGGGGAGCCTGCTTCCTCCCCTCTCTCTGCCTGCCTCTCTGCCTGTTCTCTCTGTCAAAATTAAAAAAAAAAAAACTTAATAAATAAATAAATAAATAAATAAATAAAAAGTAGGCTCCATGCCCAGTGTGGATCAGGGCTTGAATTCATGACCCTGAGATCAAGACCTGAGCTGAAATCAAGACTTGGACACCTAACCAACTGAGGCACCCAAGTCTCCCCATTTTTTGGCATTTTCAAAGAAAAAGAAAAATTCTCAAGGTAAGTCCTCTTTCCTCTTTCTAACTTCAAACCCCTATCTATTCTAGAAGGAAGTAACTGAGGAGGGCCTGAAGGTATTATTTTTAGGCCTAGTGCATTACTAAGGCTAAGTAATACATATGGTGTCAGATGAAAGACCATACACGGGAGATATTGCCATCATCATCATCATCATCATCACCAGCTTGGAGATGCAGACACTGTTTAAAGATCATGTAATAAGTGTCTATATCATAGAATATTGTACCTATCACATTCAAAGCCTTTTTTTTTTAAGAGGAAGATTCTTTTTTTTTTTAATTTTTTTTTTTTAAGAGTTTTAAAAATTTATTTGTTAGAGGGAGAGAGAGCGAGCACAGGCAGGCAGAGAGGCAGGCTCCCTGCTGAGCCAAGGAGCCCGATGTGGGACTCGATCCCAGGACGCTGGGATCATGACCTTAGCCGAAGGCAGCCGCTTAACCAACTGAGCCACCCAGGCGTCCCCAAAGCCATTTTGTTCCTTAAGTAAGTCCTCCCTTGTACTGGCTGACTCTCAGTTGTCAGTGATCTTAGCTACTGTGATGAGAAGCTACCATGTACAAATATTTCTTAGCCTTCACTGTGAGCTCCTTCCACATCAGCTTCATAAACTGATTTTTAGTCATGGGAGATTGATCACTTGCTTTACAAATTCGAATGCTCTGTTCTAATTTTCAATCTTCCTTTTGGTACCCTGAGAGCCCAAGTAACAAATCCTGAGACAAGTAAATCTTGTGTAAGTCTGTGCCTGTGTCTGCTGGGGGTACCTGCTGGAGTGTTGCCTGCTTTTCTGGATGCTAGGTACTCATGTTCCAGAATATAAATGAGTATTTTGAGGGGATCTTAAAGTTGGCAGCCTCTAGAATTTCATGACAGAGTTTCGGGATTGTTTTTGTCTCAAGTTTCAACAAGCATTATGGTTTTCTTCAGCAAGTGTCAAATATTTGGATCAGAGAAAATCATTCCTACGGCAGAACAGCAAAGATTCCTTTCAAAGAGACTTAATATAGGTAGCCCTTCAGGTCACAATCTGTTTTCTACTTCGTAGACACAGAACATAATGTCTAACGGTATTTCCAAGGGGAGGGAAGAGAAACTCAGCAAACATGGCACAGAAAAAGCTCAGAACAGAGTGAAAAGCTTTCCAAGTCTAAGCATGTACTTGTTCACGTGGCCCAACAATGACATTCCAACACTGAATGAGGCTGCAGGGGAGTTTAGGGAACAGAAATGAAAACACAGCGGGAAACAAGATGGACATTCTGGAATGTGGATGGAGAAGCCAGTGGAATAGAGAGACAGCCCGTGATGGGCATCTTGGCTTTACACGTGTGCAGCATCCTCATGCGGAACCCCTGGGGGTTTCTGGACCCATGTGTCACAAAAAGGACCAGAAGGTGGACTTGGGAAACGGCGGGGTGTGCGTGGGGCTGCACTTCTGGTTGCCACAGTGGCAACGGGGCCCCCTGCTTCTAGCTACACATTCCTGAGAAGGATATACATCCTGCCCTGGCATCCTCATTTGTCTTAAAAATAACCACCTCAAGGCTGTTAAGACAAACTGTAAGATAAAACGTGAATGTTTAAATGAGGGGCCATGGTGGACTTGGCTCCATTCCGAAGATGCCTTAGAGATATTTCTCTAAAGGCCATAAATGCCCTCCATGTTGAAATTTCCAAGTGCTGGAGAGGTCTTCCATGGAAATGGACACAGGTTTTTTTTGGAATTACTAAGAAGTAATTCCTTGCAGAATGAGCTTTTACTTATCCAACTATATTAGGCTTTTAAAGCAGTATCTTTACTATACAAATTCTTCATGATTCATTCTGTAGTTTAGCAAAAAGCACATCTGATTTTAAAACTAAGCATATACCGTTATGTACATTACGTTTTGTATCTGATGTATGTAAACTATTTTATAGGAATGAACTATAGCCATATGGGACAGAAATCATTAGGTATTTCTTAAGTGTGAGCTCAGGGTCAAGCTAATCCCTCTTGACCTAGTGGTATCTACAATTTAAAATCACAGTATTTGTGTCAAAAAGTTCAAATTCAGTCCAAAGACAGAAAAGGATGGATGTACCTTTGACCCTTGAATGACATGGGTTTGAACAACATGGGTCCATTTATACGTGGGTATTTTTTGGTAAATGGAATAGTGCTATTTTCCTCTTGATTTTATTAGTAACATTTTCCTCTTGACTGTCTTAATATCATGTTCTTTTTTCTAGCTTACTTTATTGTAAGAATACAGTCTACAATACACGTAACATACAAAATATGTGTTAACTGACTCCATTATCAGTAAGGGTTAACAGTAGGTTATTAGTAGTTAAATTTTTAGAGAGTCAAAATTCATATGAAGACTTTTCCACCACACAAAGGGTTGGTGCCCCTAATCTCCACATTGTTCAAAGGTCAACTGTGTATTTAGATTTTTAGTAAGGCACCATTTGGGCACATAAAGATATGTAATTTTTATTACTATTTGGTCTTCCTATTGAAAAGGAAAAATTTAAATGCCTGAAAGCAGCTGTTTGTCTTAGTCTCAGCAAGAATGCAATTTTTGAGTTAAACAGAGATGGAAAAGAGGTTTGCTTTAAAATTATCCTTCGTGGGCGCCGGAGTGGCTCAGTGGGTTAAGCCTCTGCCTTCAGCTCAGGTCATGATCCCAGGGTCCTGGGATGGAGTCCCGAATCGCGCTCTCTGCTTGGCACGGAGCCTGCTTCCTCCTCTCTCTCTCTCTCTGCCTGCCTCTCTGCCTACTTCTGATCTCTGTCAAATAAACAAATAAAACCTTAAAAAAATAAATAAAATTATCCTTTGTGTATATTTATACTGAAACACACAGGGGGTGGGGGGGGTCTGGGGTCTGATCCCCGTGCAGTACTCCCCAGGTGTGAGCCCTTGGCCAGGGGCACCTTAACCAGAGAATGGAAAAGAATGATGTAATCAAAAGTGCTTTAAGGGCACCGTGCCCAGGGGGGAAACTGTCACAGACAAGGTGAGCTGAGTGCTTCCTACATACCAGGGCTCTTGACCTCACATACCCCCAACGACCTAGGAGAGGTTCTATAGACGAGGTAGGCAAGTAACACTCAGGAGGTGAAGTCAACAATCCAAGGTCCCACAGCGAGCACAGGACAGAGATAATATTTAAAATCTAGGCGTCCAGTGTCCATCTGGTCATTCCAAGTCTCCATAAAGCCATGCATAGACTTAAGGTTCTGTGTCTTGATATTTCATGATGTGTTATTTGTACAAACTCTACAGGGCATATGCATTTTTCTTCCTCCAAAAAGCATCTCTTTGGAAAGATGAAACATCTAGTAACCGAACAAGGCAGCTTACATTTTTGAATTAAAAGCCCATTTTCTATTGCATATTAGAAGCAAACAAACTAACCTTAGTTGGGCCATGAGCTTCTATATTAAAGTCTCTTTAAAATACATCTCTGAAGTTTTTTTTAGTAACTTCTCACCATTTTATAAACATTATCTAATGCCCCCCCAATACTAATTAGCAATAATAATTGTAAGTAATCTGTCAAGAATTTTAGAAAGTGCTGCTCCAACTGAAAAAGGCTGATCTCTTTGCCAATGACAAATAATGTGTGTCTTCAATAAGCATGTCAGCAACATTATTTTCATGGCATAGAAAATGCTAAAGTAGCACACATAAAAATAACAGCACACTGATTAAGTGAAGTACATTTATATTTTTGGACTCAGTTGCTCGAAAATCCAAGTAAGCAGTAAGAAAATAACTTGGGTAGATTACAAATGAAAGCTCAGTCAACTGGAACAACATTTTGGCTACTTCAGTAGCAGGGCTCAGGACGTGAGCGCTTGGATCACAGGGTTAGAATCTGTTAAGTCTCTCTCAAGTCCCCTAACAGCATCTGTGCTCGTCTGCCACTTCCCTCCTTTAGCTACTGTCATGGGTTAATTTGGTTCAAGTCAAGACTATGGAACAAGTTAGCATGCTTCTGGGATCTCAAAAATATTTTAAATGATGGCGCCTTTGACACCCCTTCAGGGCTCTTGGATTCCCCCAACACATGGAGGGGAACGGGAGCCCCAGTTGAGGACTGCTACAGAAACATGATGGACAAGGAGGAAAACAATGGGAATGCCATAAAGGGAATGGGCCGGGATGGAGGGCAGAAACAGAAAACAGAAGGCAAAGCTCTTCTTCTGCATCGTGCAGAGATCACGACCAGTCAAAAGAGGACTGATGACTCAAAGGGTTGGCTTGAGGAGAGGAATTTAAGTTACATTGCCACAGATCTTTTTATACCACCCAAATGTTTTAATATCATTAAGTGGTTAAGTGGCTTATCACCAGTAAGACAAGTTTTGCATTTTTGTTGCTAAATGCGGGTATGATTCGCTGAGCCACATCACATATCAAAACCAGGAAAATACCCCAACTATATATTATATTTTGCTTTTGACACACAGAAAAACAAAATGATAATATATGGTTTTTTTTCCTAAGTGGTGGATAATAAATCTTATGGTCTTAAACACACTTCCTGTTTCTTCATCTAGAGCCCTTAGAAATGACACAGTTCTCCCAGGGAGAGATGCCCTGTCAGTTCTAAGACGCTGGGTGTAGTCATGACACACGCAGGCATGCGGAGAGGTTGAAAGCTGGGAGCTAACTCTTGGAGATGCGCCTTATTAGCCTTCCCCGGGTGCTAATAAATCTCCACTCTGCGGGGGGGCTGCCTGGAGAAGCCTGCCTCCTTACCTTTGATATGGGGAATGAAGTGGTGTCGGAAGGGGGAGTTGGGGCGGGAGTCGCTGTGGGCGGAGCTGAGGCTGCTGGTGCGCAGGTGGGACAACCTCTGCACACCAGGAGACAGCAGCTCTGTGCAGCAAGGAGTCAGGGGCAGGGCCAGGTGGAAACAGAAAAGAAGAACAGAAATTAACACAGGAGCAGGGACAACATCAATCATTCCAAGGGTGGGGGGTGGGGTGGGGGGAGAACGTTAATCAGGAGTCTGAAAAAGGAAGAAGGCAAAAGGGTTAAGAACGCACCTGCTGAGGGAGAGGCAAAGTGGGGAGAATTTGCAAATAGGTTCGGGTTGGTACAGAGTCACTCTCTGGAATAAATGGCTTTATGAGAAGGAATGGCCACCCGGACATTCTCTGTGAGGATGACACGGGCTACTCTGGAGCCAGTACCAGGCACATCATTTAGACTCAGCTGTTTTTAAAAAGCACCTGACAAAACAGAACCCTTGAAACACATGTAAAAAAAAAACCCGATAATCATTTTAAGAACCTTGAAAAGAAGTAGTTATATGTAAAGGTCAGTTTTTTTTTTAAGGGCTGCCAACTTCTCCTGGTAGCGGTTTAATTTTATTTGCTTTTGCAGAAGGAAAACCTGTTTGTGTTCCCTGGGTGGTAAAGATCTACTTAGGATCCTGAGAAGTTCGTGGTGGCAGCACACGGGGACTGGAAGCTTCATTATCTTGGAAGGAAAACTCGCCATTGTAACTAAAAGCAGACCTGGGGAACATGTACCATCATCTGGGATCTAGAACCCGTGGAGAGGATAATCAGAGGTTTTCTATACCGACCACAGCCCTGCTGTCAGAACCCCATCGGCTTCACTTGACAAGGGTAGACATGGAAAAAATAATTATAAACCCTAATAATCGGCAACATGCATGCCCATAATATATTGTGAAAAGGAGGAGGAGAACTTAGAATTGGGAATATTCTAGAGGCTGCTGATTTCGGAACCATGACGGGAACAAACGAAAACTTTCAGTGCTCAACAGCAACATGATCTTTTAGGGAAATAATGTCCCTGGCTAGATACCGCTTCATTATTCAGGGGTCCATGGAACAACAATTTCCCTGTAGCCCCACATCATTCTGACAAGGTCATGGCTGTGGCCTCAGTAACTTCAGCACATGCATATGGAGGGGTGGCTGTGTACAGGATTTCTTGTCTTCCACACAGATAAGGGCTTAAGTCCAGACCCAGGTCTAGGACATGAATTAAATGAATATAGTTGTATATGGAAAAAAAAAAAAAAAGGAATCCATTTCTTGAAAACCTCTCATTTAATGTAACTCAACAAATACTATTTATGACCTAGAGAAGACTATACACTATTGAAGAATCATATAGTAAAAAAATCAATTTTCTATATGCAGTAAGTCTATGGCTTTAAGGAAAAGATTGCAGCCTTTTTATATTCTGTTCATTTCCTTTGGTTCTAGTTTACCAAATAAGTTAGCATATGAATGAGTTTGTTCTCATCAACCTGCAGAGAAGCAAGAAGCTTAAAAGGAAGTCTTCCAAGACGTTCACTGCCACCAAGGTGGTTCAGAAGGCCAGGGTCTCCCTCTGGGAGTCTACTTCTCAGGGAACCCTGGATCCATTCTGGGATCTCCATTCTTCCATTCCACATGAGACACCCACTAATAGTCATCAAGACTACACTGTGCACAGATGAAGGTCACCTGAAGTCCACTATTGTTTGATATTGTCTATCCTGATATGTCTCTAATGTTTTTCTGTTTTCCAAGTCTGGTTCAGAATCTAAGGGCTAGAATAGATCTGAAAAGTTACCAAATACAACCCTGAGGTGCCATGTAATACTTCCTTCTAGAAGGTGCTTAACACCCTGCACCTGGTTCGGGGAAAACACAGCAAACCCACCAATGAATGACCAATGCTAGATTTTAGATGTACCTAAAAGGCACATCAAAATATTTTCTTTGGAGAACTTCATGTTAAGTCTCAAAGTGATGAAATTTTATTTAGGTCTAAAAAAAGAAAAAAGAAAATCTCCGTGGCTTCCCGTTGTTCACTGTCAAAATGTAATTATTTAATAAATCATAATTAATATAATCATAAAACTACACAAATTATAGTTAGATAGGAGTTTTCTTTTTTTTTTTTCCTGGGAAAAGGGGAGATCTACTTGGCAGCACATTTTACATACACTACCAGTGGTGGGGAAAAAGAAAATCACACAGCAACACAAAGTACATCTCCAGAACAGGTGCCCTTACCAGGTCTGTGAAAATGCTGGGGAGAGCGAGACGTGGTTGGAGTGTAACTGTGGCGGCTGTAGACGGGGGAGTTGATGGAGCCCTGGCTGGTGGACCGATGCATTACCCGGTCCCGCGAGTCCTGGTAGCCCTGGAAAGAAAGTGCGAGAACGCAGGAGCATCAAACACACATTCAGGTTCTCATTGGGTCCCAGTGACATCCAGTTCTACAAGGACTGCCTGAGGTTGACCTGTTCATGCATACAGCTTAGGGCCATATCCCTCAATATGTACACAAAGGAGCATTTTGCGGTTAACGCATTTTGTTCGAAACCCGTAGTTCTTGCATTTCCCCAAATTTTAAGATGTAAAATGGTAAACTCTCATGTTGCTAGACCTCTGGGAAAAAGAGAATACCCTGATGGCCACACTGGTATGGTGCTCTTCAGTTTTACAAAGTATGTTCAGCATTTCATCTGATTTTCATAGTAAGAAAGGTAGAACACAGGGTATGACCCTCCCTCTCCACAAATGCAAGATGTTTCCGAGCTGGTAAGAGACCCTTATGTAGGTGTGTAGCTCACACAGGGCAGAACCTGCTTCAGAACCAGCCTCCCGGCTCTAATCTTACCCTTTGCTCTGGCCACCAACCCACACTGCCTATAACACTGATCTGGTGACATTTTAAACTGATTTTCCAGGAGAACAAGCTGGTGGTGGCCTCAAACCCAGGAAATCCTATTTCCCACTTTGAGAAACATATCCCAAGGAGAAAATAAAAAGTGGTCTCCAAATGGGGAAATCTGCTCAAAGTTATTTATAATACTACCATTTGTAAATTGGGGAATAATAAAGTCAATTAGGTGTATCCATTCAAGAGATACACTATATGCCCACTATGTCCAAAGCCAGAAAAGAGCAGATTAGATAAGAAGTACAAAAAAATCACACACACAAACACAACATAAAACGGTTCAAACAATGAAAAGGGTAGAAAGGAATGTTCTACATTTTAGGAACTGGTTGTCTTACAAAGTTTCTGCTACTACAACAGAAATGCAAGTTTGGAAGACAGAATGGAAAAATGCCTAAATTAAAAACTCAATAACCATGGCTGTGTGAAATCTGAGAGCAAATGGCAAGGAAACTATGGTTTGATTCCAGTTGCCTAGAACAATAAGTTACATAAAGTCAAAATAAAAAGAAGTCCCTAAACAATGTGCTTCAACTATACAACTGGTTGATAACAGAAGTTAATGCCTCAGAACTTCTGTCATTAGAATACTAACAGAAATTAATTTTTTACAGCCCTCAGTCATAAACATCTGAATACCACAGTTTTTTACTATGTTAAATTTAATGGTCATCTAAGATCAATCCAGTTTTACGTAGAGTATCCAGAAAGTTGCTTGAAGACAAGACTTACTGATTTTACTTTTCACTCATTTTAATTTTTTTAAGGTTTTATTTTATTTCTCAAAAAGAGAGGGAGTGAGAATCTGAAGCAGACTCTATGCTGAACACAGAGCCCAATGCGGGGCTCGATCTCACAACTGCGAGATCATGACCTGGGCCAAAGTCAGGATGCTTAACTGATGGAGCCACCCAGATTTATTATTTTTATTATTATTATTTTTTAGATGGGAGTAGACCCAACACCTGAGGCGTTGGCTCACTGGATACCTAAGGAAATGCAAAACAGTAAAGAAGCATGCTGAGCACACCATCCCTTGGTTATTGTTAACTGAAGAAGCTAAAATGAAGAAAGTGCTGGGTCAGACCCAGGCGCTGGACCACGTTCAGATGCGAGTCAGCCTGAGCTTAGGTCACTAGCCTTAAAGCACCCCCCCCGCCCCCCAGCCGCCCGCGGGGAGAATCGAGGAGAGACAACGGAAGGTACTTGTACGGGCTCTGGCCACCAAGCAGGCGGTGGGCGTGGGAGCGGGTAAACCGAGGAACTACGGACAGCAGGGGGAGAGTGTGAAGAGTGTTGAAGAACCGCTACTAGGACGGGCTGTGAGAATAACTAATCGGGGGGCCGGTGTCCGGTTCTGAACGCTGCAGAGCGGAAGGAGTGTGTACGGAGAGGGGACCCGTGGCTCACCGCGGAATGACCACTGATGGCTCCACGCGAGCCACCCAGGAGTTATTCCCAAGGGAACGGCGCACCCGGTGGACCGGATCCAAGCCATTGTGAGATTTCTTTACCCTGAGGAGCGGGACAAGACTAGGGATTTGAGACGAAAGGGAGTGTCCTCCCCCGAAGATGGCTCTGCTTACAGAACGCTCTGTGACCACGGCAGGCCGTTTCAGAGAGTCCAGGATGCTGGGCCTCAGATCAATTTATTATACACGAGGGGAGAGAGCGCCCCCAGCAGGACGGGAGGTCTCACTCCCCGCAAACCCTCACTGGGCACTTAGAAAGGCAGAGGCTCAGATTACTGTATGGCTGTTTTTACCCCCAATATCACTGGAGAAAACATTGACTACCGTGTCTTAGAGTCATCTCACATATAAGGAATCCTACATTCATCATAATTTCGCACCCAGTTTTTGTTGTTGTTGTTTTGTTCAACGTCCTTCTTTAAAAACTCCAGTCCAGGAAAGTCCAGGTAACTCCCAAATCCCACCCATTATAATGTTCAACAATGGCACTTACTTCTGCTGATGGAGTAGGAGACAAAGTCCTTGGAGACTAGAAGAATAAAAGAGAATTGCAAGTTACAGTGGGTATTGATTTGTTATCAGTTTAATTAGTTTATCAAAATATTCTGGAAACAGTACACCGCATCCACACCCGAGTGGGGCTCAGACAGGAGCATGACAACCAAGCTCCCGGGAGCCAGCCCATGTCCTGGCCTAAGAACTGTGGGTTTTGAGAAGTACGTAGTCATACTTTAATGCTTAAGTTAGACAAACTGGAACTATTTCTTTCTCTGTGCTCAAACTATGCTCAGTTTACTACTATGAGTCATGGTGTCTACTGGAACACAGAATTTTATAAGCATGGTTGTTGACTCAGTTATAATCAGGGCAATCATGTAAAATCATTTGCTGCCTGACATAGGCCGGGGATGACCAGGTCTGTGGCATCCCACCCTGCTGGGCTTGCCAACATGATCATATTCACCTGGCTTCCAACCTTCCGGGCACAAAGGCTTCCTTGGGGGCAGTGAACAGATCAAACCCTCTCTTGCCTCAGGGCCTTTGCATCTGCTGTGCCCTCTGCCAGCAGTGCCTTTCAAACACCTGCTGGGCTTACTCCTCTTCTTCAGTGAGGTCTCATGTGGTACACACCTTCTGTGACCGTCCTATCTGAA
The DNA here is from genome assembly GCA_003697995.1 of Taxidea taxus jeffersonii. Classification (NCBI taxonomy): domain Eukaryota; kingdom Metazoa; phylum Chordata; class Mammalia; order Carnivora; family Mustelidae; genus Taxidea; species Taxidea taxus. The sequence continues at coordinate 47,879 of ML106510.1, forward strand.
GGAACAACCCAGCCCTACATGCTTTCTCCTTACTCTGCTTTGCTTTTCCGCTAGCACTACACCCTGGAAAAGTGTGTTATGTATCTGCTGATGATCTGTCTCCCACTGCAAGTTCCACGAGGGCAGGAACTCTGTTTCTTTACAGCTACTTGTATTCCCAGTGACTAGGGCAGCTCCTGGCACCTATGAGGTGCCCAACAAGTATTTCTAAATGAATGAATGAAATGTTTACAATTAAAACGCAAAAGGCACTCAAATGGAAATGAAATGCAAACAAATCATCCTGAAGAACAGGGCTAGATTTCTCAGGGTCCCAGTTTTCCCCTCACCCCAAGGTCACAAGATGCCACGGGGCTCTCCTGGCACAGCTGCTTCCTCAAGCCCCAAGGTCTTGGGAGAGCTACAGCCTGTGTTGGTGTTGGTGGTGGTGGGGTCTAAGCTGGGGGAAGACAGGCTCCTTGAAGTACAGCACCAGGCCTGACCCTGCAGACAGCAGGCCTCCCGATCCACCCCCTTCTCATGTTTCCTGAAGGCACAAACGGCTACACAAAAGGTCAAGTTTATTCCTCCAGTGTTTCTAAATTGGCAATCTATGGATTCTTCAGAGAAAGTGTTAATAAGTAGAGGAATAGATAATCAAACGGTGTGTGTCAAGTTTTCTAAGTTGCAAGATTCATGTGTTGGGCAAGAGATGGGGAACATGTGTTCTGATCTGGGGGCAACCACCCATCGAGATTCCGTGCCCAGAGACACCCACAGGTCATCATTCCGGGTCCTGACGGTAATGATGCTGACTATGAGAGTGGCCAGCAATTTTCTCGAGCACTCATGGGCCAGGTACCGTTCTAATCTAAATATTTCACTGAATCACAGAAGACCTCTGAGGCAGGTATTACTCCCTTGAGTTTACAGATAAGGAAATTGAAATACGTATTTTTCCCAAAGTTGTATGGTTAGTAAGCAGAAGTCTGACTCCAAACCCTGAAATGTTCACTTCAAAGCCCAAACTCTCAAGTGCTTGATCTTTTACTGCTCAAAATGGAGCCACCGGGAAATAGATATGTACCCCCAAACCTAGAACACCAAAAAACAGCTCACCTCCCCCTTGCTTGGACAACCTGAATATTAGCAAATTCTCATCTACTTGTTCCAGGCCCAGGCCCTGTGCAGCCTGTTCAGGAACTGTCCTTTTCCTTGATTTTCTACACAGCTCTCCAGGCAGGGCCTGGTGGCAGCTCAACAACCCAGGCCCATGACTGTGTGGCTGCAGTTGCAGTTACAAGCATATGACCACTAGGGGGCACTACATGAAAATGGATATCACTTCCTGTCCAATGGGCCATTTCAACCCCAAATTGAAAAATCAGTGAATGAACAACATATATTACAATTACAAATACATATAAATATAACTATAAGACATATGTCAGACATACATGTATTACTGAGAACAAATGAAACAGAATCACCATGTTTTCATGGCTTTTCTTCATCTAAGATCTCAAAGCACTGTGTGGACAATGTTAGGTAGTTTACAGTGTTTTAACATTGGGTTGAACAGCTAATTTCAGTCCAATATTTGGGTAACATCTCTCCAACTGGAGTGGTGTGTATAGAGGATTCCAATTTTAAAAATAAAAGGAAAAAGGTTTAAAGTGAGTTAAACAGGACAGGAGAAAAAGACCAGAGCCCACGCAACCGAGGTAGGGAACCCCCAGTCCTGAGAAGGGATGGGGAGGACCCCAAGGGGCTGAGAGGCTGTGCTCCAGCCTCTGGACCATTAGTGTTGGGAAAGCATTACTATGCCCCAAGAGGCCAGGGAATGACCACAGCAGCAGCTGTCATTTGCTGAACATTTACCACGAGTCTCTCAGGTAATTGCTTGAACAGAGTAGTTTATACAGATTAGTTTTAATAGATAATAAATGATTAGACAGTCTATAGATATTAACCTTTAACAGATCATTTATTTAATCCTTACTAACATCTTGTGAGGTAGATTGTCATCCTGTGTTACTGATGAAGAAACCAGGGTCAGAATGGTTGCCACATGGCCAAAGCCATCCAAACAGCATGTGGGGTCCCCAGGTTGAGCCCAGGTAATTTGATTCTAGAACCCCGGCTCACATCACTGTGCCACACCATGGTCTCCATTTCTCTGCTGTTTCTGTTCTCTCAGAGTCTATCTTAAGATGCTGCACACAGCAGCTGTCCTGAGGATGTATGTTCTCTTCCTCATGATCCCCACGACTGTATATCAGCTGGCCCCCCCTTAGAGGCCACCCCCCCCAAGAAGACTCTCCCTCACTCTCTCTGCCCAGATCACAGAATCTCCCCTGCTAATTCTGACTTCCTCCCCAGTATGTCCTCTCTGCCATCCCACGACCTGGTACCAGCACTCATTCATGCTTCCCCGCTGTTTTCTCTGGCTGCTCTGTTCTCTCACCCCTCTGTAACTTCCCCAGGCCAGGGGTGGTGTGAGAGATTTCTGAGCCCCTCAAAGCACCTAGTAAGGAAGCCTGCAAACAGTAGGCAATCAAAAGAACCCTCTGACTTATTGTGATTCCAATCAGTCATTCTTATACACGTGATGGAAGAGAAGTTGTTGTACAAGCACAGCTTCTAGAATGAGTTACCTCTCCCAGGCTCTGCCTCTCCTGTTTGTCATCATAGCCCGAAGTGTAAAAAGGCTCATAGGTAATAAGATCCGGACGTTCAATATCATAAATTGCCTTGACCTTGGGAATGGCTGCTAAATCCTTATAATCCAGGATTTCATTGTCCACTTTTGCCTGGCAAAGTTAAACAGAAAGCAAAATCACTTTTCAGTCTCATCTCTTTGGGAAACTATTGTTAGTACATTTCACGTTCTGCTTGAAAGGTGAAGACCTTAAAAAGAAACAAAACCCAAACCATTTTGCTAAGTTTCAAAACCAAAAGCATTTTGCTTTAGAGAGTTGTCTATTTATACCATATATTAATCATGTTTTATTTAAAAAAAAAAAAGTCACCAAAAGCTTAGGAAAAAGTCTGTGCAGAAAACCAAATAGAAACGCCTGTAAACCTTCAGGATAATTTTCCTAAATTTATTAGAGATGGAGAAGCTCAAACAGATGGTAAAAAACAAAACAAAACACCTCCCAGATGGCTAAAAACAAGAACTGCATATTTGATAAACTAAATGTTTAAATATCTTGTGGCAGAATTTAAGAATACTCAGTATCA